>CANYCX013467714.1:0-11617 GCA_948193385.1 Breynia disticha f. nivosa | reverse complement strand
TAGGTAAACAAAGATAACATAACAAGCTCGATCAAAACATACCACACAGGTATAATCATCTATCAATCGAAACATATCAATAAAAACATCTCAGGTTCACTATAAGTCATCTAACAAATCAACATTTCTAGGCACCTATCTTTACTTTGATTATTCAACAAAATTCCGAATAGATTACAAACCAATTTAGTAAGTGTAAGAACACTTACCTCGAAATACGTGCAAACTCGACAAAACACTACTCCTTAAATCACTCCACTTGTCGTATAGATCCTCCTGTACGTAATTTATCACCAATACGATATTACTTATCCAATTCATCATTAATTCTACCTTTAGAATCATAAAAATCCAATTGTCAACCAAAAATCAACATTAAAGTAAGCTTCCTCAATATCCAATTCTTCCTAATGCAACCAATTGATGTTTTCTATCATCCAATCAGTTACAACCATCAACCAAACTTGTTACAAGTATTTATCTTTCCAAAACAGTAAGATTTTCACAAATTCTTCAAAATCTGAATTCCTTTTATCATGCCCAAATCTTGTGTTTTGTGGTTTCTAATTGATATATTGATGATCTACAACTAAAACTCATCAAAACCATACCAAACACATCCATTTTTCATGGGAAAATCAGCACAAACACAGCAAAGTATCTTAAAAACCTAAAACTGGATAATATTACCTTTAGAGCTTGATTCTGTGGAAAACCAGCAGTAATTCTTGTGTTGGATGGATGATTTTATGTTTAGATAATCTAAGGAAGATATTTGGAAGTTGAGAAAACTTTTAGAAGTGTTTGGAGGTGTTTTTGAGTGAAAATGAAATGTTTTCGGCCCTTTTTAAAAGCTGTTGTGCACCTCGTTAATGTGCGTGATTTAAAATTAACGTTTCTTATTTTTCAAGATGAATAACGTGTCTTATTTTCAAGATTAATGTACGTTAATCAACTCTGCCTGTTACATTCTTCAATTTCTCAACCTGTTTCGATCCTATTCGATTCCATTTTGACATATTTTCCTTATATATCAATCCTAACATATTTGAGAACGTTACACGTAAAGTTTGCGCACAGCTCATAAGGATAGCACACAGCTTATCCAGATCGCACATAGCTCGTGTCACACCATGCTTGTGCAAAACATGAATGAATCAAATGCATTCATATGGCAAATCTCAAATCAATCATATAACACATAGGACATATGAACAACATAAGTAGTAACCATTAACATCAGTTAATGCCTTTCATGTAGTTTATAATTCAAATGCACATAGCCATATGAACAATCAAAGGCATTAACCACAAGTTGCATAACACATGGCATACTTCACATCATCATTGGCATCCAAATCAATACACATAGTAACCATAGCTTCTAAGTCATTTAAGACACAATTTGCTACCATTTTACCTTATTTACATCATTACCAAGTGTGAATTAACCATACAGATGCAAGACATACAATGGTAAGTGTAAACCACACTTACCTCGCAAAAGTCGCGAAGTCAGCTCAACTTCGATCCAAAGTCTGTATAGTTCCTCCTATGCGAAATCATCACATAAAGGCTGTTAATACTTGTTTTCTTAACTTATTTCTTATATAGAACATCAATTACAACCTCTAACTTCAATCCTTAGATTTCTCAATAACTTTCCAAAGCACCAATTTCTTATAATCTTGTTCTAATCATGATTTACATGTAATAAATCATTTACATGAGTTCAACTAACGCAAATTCAACTATTCATCACCAAATCACCAAATCAACAACTTAACTTAGTTCTTAACCATCAACGTAGAAATCACACGAACCATGAAACTTATTTATTCGTTTGGAAACCAAACCTACAAGCTTACCTTAGTAGGATTAGCTTCAATTTTTGCTAGAAATTGGTTCCTTCTTTGCTAAAACAAACTTCTCACCAATTCTAGGGTTTAACCAGCTTCCTCGTGCTGTCTTGCCAATTTTTGCTCTGTTTTACAAATGAAACAATGTTATGTTCAAGCAGTTCTATTTAAAATAGTCCAGTCGACACGACCTCAGGCACGGATCGTGCTCCAAGTCGTGTCGTGCTTTTTAGCACAATTTTCAATCAGGTCATGCGCGAGATCATGCTGATCAATTTCTAGAATGATGAGCACGCCCTCAGCACGGTCGTGCTCATGCCCATTCTTATCTTCTGTTTTCTTCACTTTTCCAATTTCTTTCCGATTCAATTCTATTTTTAATCTCTTTTCTAAATAGATTAATTCTATCAATTTCTAGGGTGTTACATCAGTAGTCCCACTACAACTCAAATTCATCCCTTGACCTCTGATATCGTGATTTAAATAAGGCATGTCCCAAATATCCTTATTCAGTGATTAATCACTTTCTTGATCTTTATGACAAAATTGATAAGTTCGAATAAATGATTTAATCATTTCATTTGGGTGCGGCCACACTCTTCACAATCTTGTATATCAAGCGGCCAGAGATATCTTTTCTCATTTTAATGAGAGGGTCCATCCATTCACTTCACTCATGATTTTACTTGTAATTCTTAGCATACCCAATCATGCTCATACTTGTCAACCTTTTATTATCTGGTTTGGCGTATGTCAAAGTACACTAAAAGTCATAATAAAAGACATAGAGATTTTTAGTCTGAGGATAGATATTTGACATTGCAAAGAGTGATCGCTCTCCAAATATAACGTCCCAAATTGTATCTATGCACTTTGTTAGATATCCCAAATATCTGTGATCTGTAGAACATGATCGCTTCTAAAGTGTATACTAGTCTTAATTCATTTCCATTCCCATGGATTCAAGTGATTAGTGATATTTAGAATGTTAATCTCATAATTTCTAGGTTCTACTATTAAAGTCCTGAACCTTGATACCTCAAGCGCTTAATTAACATTCTTAGATAATTTTATCAAACGTATACCATAGGTCAATACATGAAATGATAAAATAATGTGTCATACTTTTATTACTGAATAATAAAAGTTACAAACAATGCATTGGATCTAGGGCTTACACTAACATTCTAGAGCACATTCACGCTAGGGTGGTAGAGGTGTAGAGGTGACAGACAATCTAGGAAATCCAGAAGCACATCTTCCCCAGCCGCGTAACTTTATGGATTACACTAGACCGCCCATTTATGGGATGCGTCAGGCTATTACTAGAACTAGGATAGTTGTCAACAATTACAAGATCAAGCTATAGATAATCCAGATGGTCCAGAGTCAGATATAGTTCGATGGGAAGCCGTATGAGGATGCAAATTCTCATATGGTGAGCTTCCTGGATATTTTGGATATGTTGAATATCAATGGAGTTTTTAAGGATTTGAAATGAATTCTTCTCTTTCTTTTCTCGTTATAGGACGATGCTCATTCGTGGTTTCATAGACTTCCATCAGGTTTGATCGAGAAGTGGGACCAACTATGCCATTGCTTCTACAAGAAGTACTTCCCACCAGCCCGATCAGCATGATTATGCGTAGATATTTTGAAGTTTATGAAGCACATGCATGATAGTTTAGATAAGACATGGGAGTGCTTTAAGGAACTCCTTTGTAGATGCCCACACTATGGGTTAGAGCTGTGGTTATAGGTAGAGACCTTCTACTATGGCCTTACATTAAAAATGAAGCAAGCTCTAGATTCAACTTTTGGTGGATCCATACTGCATAAGAGTCCTGAGGAGTACATGGAACTTATCAAGGAAATGACGATGAATAAATATATTTGGAGTGATAGAGTTGATAGATCTGTGAGAGCTTAACACTCTCAACCTTCTGCTACACTTCATGTGGACTATATTACATCTCACGAGGCACAAATGATGGTCTAGGGTAAGCATATTGAGGAGTTGACGAGATTAATAAAGAATCAGACTCTTGGTAATAGACCTACCTAACATTCAGTTTACTGTGTTACATGTGGAGGATGTCGTTCCGTGGAGACTGCCACTATGCTTTGTATTCTTAAGACGGTCATGGTGCTTACGACTATCTTTCGAGTCCACCAATAGAGAAAGTGGAGTTTTTCCATTAGCGACCTCTATTTCCACCACATCCTCCCAAGTATTCTTATCAACCACATCATTTTAGCCAACCCCATATCCAACTCTACTGTCATATTCTCATTCTCAGTATCACTCTCAGCCATCACCACCATATTAACTTTTAAATCAGCCATCTTATCAACCACGAAAGCTCCCCATCATAGTCTCACATGACCTTCAAACTTTCCCCCATATTGTAATCCACTATATCAACCACTTTATACTAGAAACCCTAATTTTAGGAATTCTGGTAATACTTCTAACCCAAATAGAGTGGTACCAGTTTGAGTAGTTGGTCGAGGGAAGACAAAGGTACCATGAGTAAGAGGGAAGGTGAAGAACTCTAACATCAAAATAAAGATTTATAAAAGACAATTAAGAACCTATAATATCAAATGAACCAAATGGATAAAAAGAACACTTATCGACCTTAGGGTTCTCTCTCGAGTGATACAAAAACTAACCTGAAAGAGCACGTTAAAGAAATTTTATTAAGTGGAAAAAATGTTGACATTGATCATCCTATGGTTAAGGATATGTATAATACATCGTATGCAAAAGTTGATGATAATGGAGCGCAGTTTGATGAAAAGATTGAGGAGCTTTGGAGAGGATAAGATCAGAAGAAAGAAAAATAGTAGTGGTTGATACTGATTCATACCAGAGGGATCAGGCTATTGTTAACTCCAGAGAGAGGCCTTAGATAGGCAACTTGGTAAATTTATGTGTATTCTAAGAGAGATTCATGTGGCACTTCCTTTTGCAGAATTGGTTACTCAGATGCCTACTTTTGCAAAATTCCTTAAGGATTTGGTAACACACAAAAACAAATGGAGTAAGGAGTTAGCAAGCATGCATGTGAAGAATCCTTCTACCTTTACACCTTGTCTCCTTATAAAGAAGCAAGATCCCAATAGTTTCACTATCTTTTATTTCATTAATGAGCTAGCTATTGACCATTCGTTGATAAATAGTAGAGGAAGTGTAAATGTGTTTCCATATACACTATTTTATCAACTGAAAGATGTTGAGCTTAAGAATTGCAATACCCATTTGCAAATTATCGACAAGTCAGTTATGATTGTTAGGGGAAAGTTGAGGACATCTTAGTGTGTTGATAAGTTACTCTTTCCATTGATTTCACCATCATGGATGATGAGGTCAATGGTAACTTGATCATTATTAGGAGACCCTTTCTAGTTACAGCTCAAACATTAATCGACGCCTGGAGTGGTAGATTGAAATTAAGGGCTGAGGATTAAGACACATTAGCAAAATCCTAAAACAACCATTAAAATCTTTTACTAACCTATATTGTTACTGATGTCTGTGTTGAGGACCTATGTTTTAAGATTTTATAGAAATTGTCAGTTAAGGATTCTTTGGAGAGAGCATTTATTTTTGGACCCAGCATGCTTATTTAGGAGATAGAGGCTGCATAAGAGGAGATTAAATTTTTAGTGCAAATTTTGGTTATGCAAGATAGTAGATTCTGTTTTAAGCGACTCAAGCTACCACTTAAGCCTATTTTTAAAACTAGTTTGGAGGAGTTGCAAAAATTAGAATTGAAACCACTTCCTACTCACCTGACATACGAGTTCATTAGAGATGCAGACACACTGCCAGTGATTATTTCCACAGACTTGGAGAGAGATGATCAGAGATATTGGTTAGAGTATAGCAGATATTCAGGGGATTAGTTCTTCTCGTTCCACCTATAAGATACTTTTATAAGAGGGATTTAAACCAGTGGTGCAACCATAAAGAAGATTGATCCCTCATACGAAGGAAGTTATCAAAGCCGATGTTAGGAAGTTACTAGATGCCATGATCATTTATCCAATATTAGACAACACAAGTTGTTCCTAAAAGAGATTAATTACAGAAGTGAGAAACAAAGACAATCAATTGGTTCCCTTTAGGACTCTGACTGGTTGACATATGTACATAGACTATTGAAGACTAAATGATGCCACCCAGAAAGATAACTTTCCTCTTCCCTTTAGGGATCAGATGCTCAAAAGATTAGCCAAACATGATTACTACTGTTTACTTGAAGGGTATTATGGTTGCCTTCAGATACCAGTTGCTTCAAAGGACCAGGAAAAGACTGCATTGATGTGTCCTTTTGGCACATTTGCTTATAGGCGCATGGCTTTGCATGTGCAATACTCCAGCCACTTTTTAGCGTTGCATGATGGTCATTTGTTACGACATATTTGATGACTGTATTGAGGTTTTCATGGATGACTTTTCAGTCATTAGGAGCAGTTTTGATCACGACGTGACCAATCTTAAGAAATTGCTCCAGCATTATAAGGAGATGAATTTGGTGCTGAATTGGGAGAAGTGCCATTTTATGGTAAAAGAGGGAATCGTGTTGGGGCATAAGATCTCGAGTAAAGGAATCGAGGTGGACCAAGCTAAAGCTAAAGTAATTGAGAAATTGCCTCCACATATGAGCGTTAAGGATGTTCGAAGGTTTTTGGGTCATGTGGGATTTTACAAGTTGTTCATCAAAGACTTCTCAAAAATTGCTCAATCGTTGGCCTTGTTACTTTAAAAGGGCATTCCTTTTGAGTTTGATGATCGATGCCTTAGTGTGCTCACTCTGTTGCAGAGTAAGTTGTTGATAGCACCTATCCTGATTGCAACGGATTGGAGTAGCCCTTTTGAGTGGATGATAGATGCGAGTGACTATGCTATAGGATCAGTCTTTAGATAGAGTCGTGATGGATATTTTAGATTGATCTATTACACTAGTCTGACTCTTAACCCAGCTCAAAAGAATTACACCACGATTGAGAAGGAGATCTTAGCAATCGTTATTATGTTGTCAAAATTTTGGTCATACATCATTCTCTCTAGAGTTTGTATTCATTGATAATGCTGCAATCAGGCATTTACTTAATAAAGAAGATTTAAAGTCTCAGCTCATTTGTTATGTGACACATTATGGGCACACAGGAATTCTTTCAAGACACAAATTGACATGGCTCTATTTTGATTAGTTTACGACAAAACCTGTCATCTTCTAGTGGAGCTTGAGCATAGAGCCCTTTGGGCGCTCAAATTTCTTAACTTGGATTTAGCGAGTGCTAGAGAGAACAGGAAAAGTAGCTAACAGAGTTGGACGAGCATTGTTTTCATGCTTATAAGAGTTTGCAATTATATAAAGAAAAAACAAAACTCCTCCATGATGCTAAGATATTGCACTGTGAATTTTGAGTGGGCGATCAGATTTTGTTTTATAATTCTTGCCTCTGACTTCACCCTGGAAAGTTGAAATCATGCTGGTCAGGACCTTTCACCATGATGAGAGTGACCTAATTCGGGGCATATGAGGCATCTGATTCTTTTAATTCCCAATTCATGGGGAATGGGCAACGTCTTAAGCTTTATTTTAGGGGGAGTGGTTACCTATGAGATTACCTCTTTATAGTTGTTAGACGTTGCTCATTTCTCAACAGTCTAGCGTAGACTTTAAATGAAGCATTTTTGTAAATGTGTAAATAGTTCTCTTGCCTTAATTTTTGTCTTTTGTTTGTTAGGACTAGTTTTCTTTTTATGGATATGACCTTTCTTTGAAGTTTTTGTTGAGAGTGTTTTGAGTTTTTGCATGTCTCTGATGGTTCTGGCACGGTTTGTAGGTTTCTGAAGGGTATTCTGATGCATTGTGCATTGAATTCTTCAGCACAGTGGCTCAGCACGAACATGACATTTTACTGTACTTTTAAGAGCACGATCTGTGCTCATAATCAACACGACATCATGATCATATCCTTACTGAACCTAGACAGTACGAGTCGTGCCTCTATGGCACGAAGTCATGCCTTAAATTTAATCTGGGAAACATAATTTAGCACGAGTCGTACCGAGCTTAGTATGGTCGTATTAATCAGCTCAGTATGCATTTGAGCGTGATGTACCCATTTCTTCGTGCCTCTTAAACACTTAAACATACTCAAAGGCTTCCCAAGTAGCATGTTTTTTACTTCCAATAGCATGACCATACTTTCACATGCTCTCAACATGCACTCCATAAACATTTTCCACTTCTATTTCATCAAATTTTCATCCAGTTGGCTGCTTCCTCCTCTTGGAAACGTAGACAAGGTGCCAATGAACACCCTTTTTGCGTTTTGAAGATGATTCCCAGCGCATACGGTATAACCTTCTCTCTAAATGTCCAATTCATGTTGAAATTTTTATTGATTTTAAAGTTTTGAAGAGATTGAGGTTAGATTTAGACATGAATGATTTGTTGTTTATGGGAGGTTTGATAGAAAATGTTAAGATGGATGTGCAGTTGGTGTTAGTAATGAGTTATTTTTGGAGTTTATGTCTACATTGAATGTGGATTTTTTTAGGAGAATTTTGGAGTTTGGCAAGCTATAGTTTGGCATCGTTGGATATTTGAGATATTAGGGCGGGTGCTTAAAGGCACTAATAGTATTGAGAATTCTTCGAAGGACCATACTGCTTTAATCAGTGTTGTATTAATGATGCAGTGTTGTCGACAGAGCTCACAAGACAGGATGATGGTATTTATAGTCCTAACTTTTCAAAAGTGAGCAAGTATAGAAATCCTTTGCTGTGGATCATACATAAGTGGCTTACCCAATCGATCCTCTGAACGATAAGTAGGGAAGGGGTCATAGGCAAACGGTACCTACCTTGTATGTATGCCAGCCTGCATGACCAACCCATTGATGTGGCATATTTATTCCTTAACCATATATATAAGAGATGCAATAAAGGGGTCAGAGGAATCATGGGAGCCTATTTTGTTGCGATGATTGCCATAGAGTTGGGAATCGAGTACTTGAGCAACCAGTCGGTCACATTATTAGGACGTAACTCTAGTTTGGATTTACACCTCTATGATAATATGAATATGATATACAAAGACCACAAAGTATTGAGACTGATTGGTTTCTAGTACAACTGCAATCAATTGCCCTGATCACCTTCTCCTACATTTCAGCCTGTAGAGTCAACCTCAGTGCCGCCGAGCCCACTACCTCGTAGCTTCTCTTACTTTCGAGGACCATCTTCTTTACACCCACAACCAATGTGCCACTCTTATGCCCATTATCCACAATCCTCATCAACCTTCGATGGATTCTTACCCAACTTAGAGGAGTATGCAATGATGTACAGCAACAACTACAATGTGCAATGGTACATTGAGACTATAGTACAAAGAGAGCAGGAGGTTGATTGCCAATTTTTGGAGATCCGATCTCAGTTAGGTGTTGTAGAGAGATAGTAATTGGTGCTAGTCGATGAGTAGTATGCTCAGTCTCAGCGATATGAACAGATGGAGCAGAGATAGCATTAGCTGGTAGACCAGCAGCTTGCACATTTTAAGGATCAACGGTGGGCATATGCACAACAAGTTAAGCAGTTTCAGGCATACTGCCAGAAGAGTATAAGTCGTCTGGATTCTATCATTACTTGTATTCGATCATTAGTAGAGTTTTTGAACTTCCATTCTTCTAAAGCAACAGATGTCAGTGCCAGTTATGAGTGTCGTTGTCGCACTCCACCACCACAGCCCACTGCACCTTCAACATTTGCCACTCCTCCTCAGCCACAGTCTCCTGCGCCAGATTTGGTCCAGTCTCTAACTCCTTCTTTTGTGATCATTCCATACTATCAGCCACTCGAGCTTCAATTTCCTCATCCCTAGTTCTTGCTTGGTGATTCTTTACATTTTCCACCTCAGAGTTGATGTTGCAAACATTTGTTGTAGGCATCTATCTTTTCAAACTTGTTTATGTTTGTTGTGGTACTTTTATCGTATTATGTGTTTTCTATTGTCAAACTCATTTACATTTTACCTTATTTGTATATTTATCATATTTGATTAGCTATTGTGGATGTTTTGTTGTTGGTTAAGATGTTTTTCTTACATGTTTGCTCTTAAGGATTGATGTTTTGATTATATGTTGATTGTTTGCAGATTGTATAATTTACGCAGGTACTTTCTGAGTGTTTTCTGTCCAACACGATGGTCTTAATAAACCACTGATTCATTTTTGTGATTGCAGGTGCTCTCCGCGATGGTCGTGCCGTAAGCACGATGGACGAGTTGGTTCTAAATCAACACGACCCTTACTGGTCATCATTCCTCGTGTTGACCTATCACCACATATTGTCTCCAACACAGCTTGCGTCAGTGCTAAATATGGCCTATTTTCTCTCGAGACACACCTCGAGCTTCCATTTATGACTGCAAATATTCACATTTTGTTTTTCATTTTGTTTACTTTATTTGATTTTATTATTTGCACTATTTGCATATACATATATTCACTCTTGTGACTTCTCACTCTCTTTTATAGGAACAACTTCTTCACTAATCGACTTCTCTTCATAGGGGTGTTTTCTCTTTCTTCTCTCACTATTTCTTTTTCTCTCTTATCTATCTACTTATTTTGCCTTCTCTTTTTATTCTACACGTTCTTGATTTATTTGTTTTGCTTTTGCCCTACATTATATCAAATATTTATGACAATGTTTGAAACAAGTGTGGGGGAGAGATCATATTTTCAATCTAATAAATAATTGATGGGTGTCGAATCCACCAAACAACTTCTTGTTCCCAAATTTGTAGACAACGGTAAGCAGGATCGAATCCACAGGGATCAATTCAATTTTGTTCAATTTTCAGAAACATAGAGACGAAGATCAAGTGAAATAAATTGATGACAATAATAAAAGAGCTTAAATAAAACAAAAAAAAATAACAGAATAGAAATATTAATGAAAGCCTAGCTTCGGTAATTATCTATCTTATCTGGCAATTCAATCATCGATAATAAGTAGTAAATTGATACATTATTGCATACAACTTATAGTTGTCGACAAACACCAAATAACTAATCTTTCCTTAATTCGTTAGCAGTTCTGGGACACCCCTGCAAACTACTCTCTAATTGAATGAATAACATATAAGATACGAAATAGATTCAATTCACCAATCGCATTAACAATTATAAAGACCTTGCCCAAACCAATAAATCAGGAAACCTGTAACTTATTCAAGTAAGATTATCTCAATCCACTAATGTCGCACCATTAATTTGTCACTAATGTTAAAATACAGAATAAAACTACTACGCATAAACTGACAGATTACTACTATGTTATTAATCTAACTAGCCACATCAAAACAACAACACATAATCAACACAACATAGAAACAAATGCAATAATAATATTGACAGTAATGATTTCAAAATCTTATGAAAAGTACCAGAGTAAGACTTCAAAATACCAAAACTAGCATAAGAATCGAGTCGCTCATGGCGACAAACATCCTAACAATAATGATAAATAACTGCAAAATAGAAAATAGCGACTTGCTCCGTTCCACCGTCAACAACTGCTAAGAAAATCTATTCTAAAAACTTGTTATAAAACTTTATCCTTAACCTTAATTAACCTTTCTCTCCAGTTTCTTGCAAGTCTGAGGAATCATGCAGTGGAATCAAGAGTATGCATGGTGATCACGATCACGCGTATTTCAATATCAACA
>CANYCX013467112.1:0-11310 GCA_948193385.1 Breynia disticha f. nivosa | reverse complement strand
AAACCGATAATGAAATCCACGGTGATTTTCTCCCACTTCCATTCTAGAATATCAAGTGGTCTTAGTTTTGCTGTCGGAGCCTGATGTTATGCTTTTATCTGTTGACATTGGAGACATTTAGCAACAAACTCTGCTATCTCCCGCTTCATATGTACCCACCAATACAACTGTCGCAAATCCCGATACATTTTCGTACTACCAGGATGAACTGATAAAGGAGAAGAATGAGCCTCTATCATCAGCTCGTTCTTTAACTCTGCAATATTTGGAACACACAGTCTATCCCGATAATATAAAACACCAGTTTCATTGAGTCTGTGTAAAGTAGGTACCTTTGCTTTCTCTACTTTCTTCTTTATCTGCATCAGATGATCATCTTCAATCTAACACCCAGCAATCACATCTCGCATCTGAGGTCAAATGCTAATGTTGCCTAATATCTGATCCTCAATCAAATCCAACTGCACTCGTAACTCTCTCAAAGCAAATAGAGACTCCGCTCTATAAGTAACTGAATCATCATCCCCTATCTCTTTTCTGGTAAGTGCATCAGCAACTACATTCGCTTTCCCAAGATGATACTCAATCGTGCAATCGTAATCTTTTAATAACTCAATCCACCGTCTCTATCGAAGATTTAGCTCTCGCTGTGTCATAACATACTTCAAAATTTTATTATCAGTAAAAATCTGAAAATTCTCTCTGTATAGATAATGACGCCAAACCTTCAAAGCATGTACGATCGCTGCTAAGTCCAAATCGTGTGTCGGGTAGTTAGTCTCGTTAGGTCGTAACTGTCGTGAAGTATATGCAATAAATCTGCCATGTTGCATCAATACTCCACCTAATCCAGCTTCAGAAGCATCTGTATAAACAACAAAGCCACCTCCCTAAGAAGGTAACATCAGAACTGGAGCCTCAACTAACCTCTTCTTCAATTCTCAGAAACTCACTTCACAATTGTCATTCCAGACAAATGGAACATTCTTTCTCAGCAAAGATGTCATAGGTCTAGCTATCCTCAAAAAATCCTCGATCAAAACGACGATAATAACTTGCCAGACCTAGAAAACTACGTACCTGAGATACATTTCTTGGTACTTGCCATTCTTGCACTGCTTTTATCTTACTAGGATCCGGTTTCACTCCCTCTGCTGAAATCACGTGTCCTAGAAAGATAACTTCAGACATCCAGAACTTGCATTTGCTGAACTTAGCATACAGCTCTTTTTCTTTAAGTAAATCTAATACAATCCGGAGGTGTCTCCGATGCTGCTCCCTGTCTCTCGAATACACCAGAACATCATCAATAAAAACTACAACAAACTGATTTAGATAAGGCTGAAATACCATATTCATCAGTACCATAAATACCACTGGTGCATTCGTCAACCTCAATGGCATAACAGTGAACTCAAAATGCCCGTAACGAGTCCTGAAAGCAGTTTTCTCAATCGAACTATCCTCGACTCTCAGCTGCCAATAACCTGATCTGAGATCAATTTTGAAAATACAGTAGCTCCCCGCAGCTGATCAATCAAATCGTCTATCCGTGGCAACGAATACTTATTCTTCACAGTCACTTTACTCAGTTGACAATAATCGATACACAATCGCATACTACCGTCTTTCTTTTGTATGAATAATATTGGTGCTCCCCAAGGTGATACGCTAGGTCCTATAAAACCTTTTTCTAACAACTCTTCCAGTTGTCATTTCAACTCCTATAACTCAACAACTGCTATCCTGTAAGATGGAATAGAAACTGGTGCTGCTCCTGGCACAATCTCTATCCTGAAATCAGCCTCTCGCTGTGGTGGCAATCCCGGTAACTCATTAGGATATACCTCAGGATACTTACAAACTATCTCCACATCTCGCACCTCTAATACAGGTTGATTCAGATCAACTACTGAACCAAGATAGGCATCTCAACCCTCTCGTATCAACCTTGCAGCAATCACCGCTGAAATCAGGTAAGAAGGAATAGTCTTCCTTTTGTCTACTAACAATACACATCGCTCACCATCAACCTCAATCACGACTTCCTTCAAATAGCACTCAGCCATAGCACGATTCCTGGATAACCAATCCATACCTAAGATAACCCGGAACTCTGTCATCCTCAAAACAATCAAATCGGCTAAATACGTCGACTCGCCAATATGTAACTCACAATTTCGTAAAATATGTCTCACTAACACTGTACCACCAGTAGGCATCAAAACAGAAATAGTATAACCCAACCACTCTATACTACCCCCGATACGGTCTACCACACTATCACTCACAAATGAACATGTAGAACCAGCGTCAATCAATACTAAGGAAGTATATGAAAATATAGAGATAGTACCAGTGATCTCGTCTAGATCCTCTACGGCATCATCTCTAGTCATAGCATAAACTCGGGCCTGTGGTGCTGACCCTGATGGTGCTGCTGCTCCTGTAGATCCACCTCTTCTACCTGAACCAACTGCTCTACCTCTGGCAGCTGATCCACCTCTAAAAGTAGAATCGAAACCTCTTCCACCTCTACCTCTACTAGTACTAGTAGAAATTGTAGGTCTGGTCTCACCTACACCACTCTGCCTATAAACTTCAACACCCTGTATACTCTGTCTCTGTGGGCAATCTTTGGAAAAATGACCAAACTGACAACAAGTACAACAACGTCGATCAGGCCTGTCAGTACCTGTACTTGTACCGCGGCCCTGATGAATAGGAGGCCTAGTGGAATAACCTCTACCACCTCTAGTTCCTCTCCCAGACTGTTTACCCTGACTACCACATGTCTCTCTCGGTGGCTTGAAATCTGTCTTCTTCTTTTTCTTCTTTTCTGTACTAGAACTACCTGAAATCATATGTCGCTTATCTCTAGCTTTATCCCCCTCTGCCTCTAACTCCTCGGCTCGGATAGTTGTCTTAAGCAATAGCTCGTAGGTCAAAGGTTTCATCGCAACCCTGTCTCGAATCAGATACCTCAGACCTCTCTCGAATATATCTCTCCTCTTCCAATCAGTATCGACATCCTTTGGAGCGTATCGAGACAACTTGGTGAAATTTGCCTCATACTCTACCACTGTCATCTCCTTCTGCTTCAACTCCAGGAATTCTATCTTTTTCTTCGTTTGATCTTGTGGAGGAGTGTACTTATCAGTAAATCTCCTCAAAAAATCATCCCAAGTAAGCACTGGAGGATCTCTCTAACTATCTGGAATTGACTCCCACCAATTCCAGGCTATTTTCTCGAGAAGAGAAGTAGTGTATCTCAATTTTTGCTCTGGCGTACATCTCATACGCGTCAGAATCCTCTCTGTATCCATGAGCCAGTAATCAGCCTCAGCTGGATCTGTAGCACCCTCAAACGTCTTCAACCCCTGCTTTATAACCTCTGTAAAAATTTTATCAATGTTCATGTTTTTCTGACTCCCTAAACCTCTACCCTGCTCTCTCATCATCTTTTCCATCATCTCCCAGTACGAAGGTATAAGCATAGCAGACTGTGCTGCTGGCTGTGTCGTAGGTTGGTTTGAAGGTACTGGGGCTGAACCCTGTCCCTCAACTAAATCTCTAGACTCTGCAGTATGATCAGGAGATACGTCGTCTATCGGCTCCATCTGTTATCAAAATCAAGTTCAAAATCATTTCAGTTTTTTCAGATCACAAATCAGATTTTCAAGATCACAAAGCACGAAAATCTTTGGCACAATCCGCAGAGAAATTAATCCCTGCTCTGATGCCACTAAATGTGGAACTCATCTTTATAAACCTGTAATCCCTGGTAAACAATATTCTTTGATAATAATAATAGTATCAGAAGGAAATCAGAGGAGAGAGAAGATAAAATCTTCATTTTATACAAACTCGGGCCCCAAAACATCAATATCATAAAAAATATTTTACAGTAGAAACAGTAAAAAGTTTGAAAATATTTCAAACTCAAATGAACATCATTTACAAATATGTACACATATGTACAATAGCAAAATCTCAAAAATGAAATCTGGAGCTCGACCTCTGACGTAAGCTTGAAGAACACCGATCAACTCTGGGGTCCAGTGACAGCAGCTACCTACGATCTGCACAATCATTTAAACCAATAACTGGGTGAGTATAAACAATACTCAGTTAGTATTCTTATCTTTTAACTTAAATGATGTGCAGGGGAAAGCATAAAACAACACGAGAATGTGCCTATTTATCTTGTCCCTAGGCATCCCCGAATGCCAGACAAACAAAACAATCCACACAGGTATAAAAAAACAGCACACAACTCAACTATATTGCATACAGCAATATCAACAGATCGAAAATCATCGTCCACACAGGAATCACGTATATAAATAGGCACACTGCCACTCTAAATCACACAGATCTCAAAATATGACATAAATGCAATTCTATGCAATGAAATGTAAATGATAATTCAATTCCACACAGGATGACCCCGGTATCTGGACCGCACACAGCTCAGTCCTCAAATACTGTCTCTTTATCACACAGAAGAGATATCAGACCGCATACAGCTCAGTCTATTGATCCACATAGATAAGTCCACACAGGAATAATAACAATCCCCATATAGGCTTGCCACACAGGCTCGTATCACAAAGTATATGATATGTAAATATATGAATGAAATCAACATGAAAATCATTCATATTCTTGCACACAGAACAGCTCACACAGAGCAAATCAAATCCACACAGGTACAACTCACACAGAGTACAGAATACCACACAGGTAGATCAAAGATAACATATCAACTCGTACAATAGGCAATTACCACAAAGGTATAACATATCATTTCAATCAAAACATACCACACAGGTCAGCAATTCATCAATACATTCGTATCAATCATCAATCAAACATCACATTCATTATGGTTCAACGAAGAACTTAGCAACTCAGTATAGCATTATAGGCCATCTACCCTAACTTTGCTTAATCAACGTAATTTCAACTTAATTACGAATCAATTAGTAAGCGTAAGAACACTTACCTCGAAATCAAGCTAAAATCAACAAACTAAACTTTGGATCAAACTCTCCTAACAGTCGTATAGATCCTCCTGTACAAAAATAATCATTCATACATTGATTTCAGCTTAATTCCATTCAATATATAAGAATTCAACAAAAATTCTAGTTCAATATCAACCATTTGTCAACCTTAGGTAAACATTAGGTTTATACCTCTTTTCCATCAATTTTCCATATAAAATTATCCTAACATATATCTAAACTCATTTCAAACCTCTCAATACTAATAATCAGCAATTCCAGCACTTTAACACCATAGTTTTCATCCATCTAATTCAGCAAAACCAATTCATCAACTTACAAACAACCATATATAAATCTTCCTATCACCTTACCTTATCAAATTATGCAAGAAACCAAGCTTGAAATCACTTTCTTGCTCAATTCCCTCTTCTTCTCAGCTGCCCTGATATTTTTCCTCTGCAAAGATTTGGTTTGGAAATGTAAAAGTGAACCTTTGGCGCTTATCGATCGAAACTTATATTTTTTCCAGAAATCAGCGATCCACGCGTGGTGGAAGTGTAGTACGCGTTGTGGTACCGACCACGCGTACTTCCTTGTCCACTGCGCGTACTTCCAAATTTTAGATTTCTCCGATTTTCTTCGATCGTTTTACGTCAACCTTCGATCAACCCTTCATATACCTTTATATATTAATGTTTAAACACTTATTTATCGTCATTTTACGACGAAAAATATCCAGAATGTTACACTGGTGAACTAAGTTTCATACTTAGCAACAGTGAGATCCTTTTACTTGAGTTCTAAGAACTCAATCTTCTTCCTGCTCCAGTTATATAAAAAAATATGAAAAGTAATGCAAAAGCATTCGAATGCATGATTAATGAAATACAAATCATGTATGTAAATCATTTCTATACTGCATTTCGTATGTACAAAAATGGGTAAATAAAAATAAAACCCTCAAAATCAAGCTAAAGAGACGACCTAACAATCACAGTATCACCTCCCGAGCCCGCCAAAAGTAAGTCCTGACCGAATCTGCTGACGCTCTAAACAATCACCACAAACACACGTGCACGTGAGTAATTAATTACCTAGTAAGTACACCTACAACACTTACCAAGGTAGTTAATGCATAAGTACTCGTTGGTAAAGAGTCTTAGGTGTTTTAAATAATAAGGATAAGGAATTATCCTAATTACTATCTCTTTCAATAAGCTTTTGTACATTATCCAAGGTGATGACTAAGTCATTCTTAATTTGCTCCTAAACTTCCAAGTATTAAGTAGATTATCCAATCCATTTCTCATCTTTAAATGTCCAAGTAAACAGGGTTTTATTGAAGGGAACGGTCTAAGAAATAATTTGTGCAAACCGTTTGCTAGCTCGTTCCTCCTTCATGCCATTCCCTGAAAGTGAAACAGTTTGGGAAAGGATTTGTACCAAACTATTCCCATACCCATTTTAACCCTTCCAAAAGTCCTTGGAAGTTTAACAGTTCTGAGAATGATTTGTGTAGACCATTCTGGAACCCGTTCTGGCCTCTCTAAAATTCTTTGGAAGTGGAACGGTCTAGAGAAAGGATTACGTAACCCATTCTAGAACCCGTTCCCACCTCCTTGAGATCCCCTGTAAGTGAAACGGCTTGGGAAATGGTTTCCTTAGCCTGTTTCCCAGCCTATTTCCACCTGCAGCTTTCAACAACAGTAACATTCAACACATGGCAATTCACATAAATCAAACTCCATACACATGCATTTCATTTCAAGGCATACCACATCAAAACATTCTTCAGTCAACATTTCAAAACCTTAATTTCATAACATATTTCAGACATTTCCTTAATCACCTCACACAACAATCCATACGTCAAGTTATTCTGCACTTCATCAAATCACACATATATAACAAACAAGCTTTGGTCCAAACACATTTCAATTCATGCTCATAAATACACAATGCAACATATGAATATATGCATCCGTGAATGCTAACGCAAGTCATACGAATGCATGCCCCAGGGTCTTCCTTTCATATGAGAGATCTCTACCTCGTTCATCGGCTAATCCCCTTTAATATTGTGTTTTTGCTCTAGTAACAAATCCCCTTAATATCGAGCTTTTGCTCTAATGGCTAATCCCCTTAAGATTAGAGATTTCGCCCTTGTGGCTAATCCCCTTTTCATGAACATGTAACGTTGCTAATGTTTTGTCTATGTGACATGAAAATATGAAATGTACGCATTCTCAATATTATAAAAACCTCTGCAACACATCTTATGCACATTTCACAATTTTTCCTCAAAGCACATAACACTTACAAATTCATCCTTTACACATGTTCACACACATATACACAACTCATCTCACATCAACCAATATCACATTCTATCATTTACATTGTATCATTTTAATAACTCACATTATTTATCTTAGCTACAAAAGGATAGGGAACATATCCCAACATAAGGTTCATATCCAAGGTTGTCTACAACAACAACGTATTCCATATTACACGCATCTTAATTAATCACACTTTTCACATATGGAATCCTTTCATAACATTCCATAACTCATTTATTTTTTAATTCCCCCAGGTCGAAATGGCCTGCCAAATGATTTACCCAACAGTTTGGGTAACTGTTCTACCTTTACTCAGTGGGAGATTAAACTTTGCCTACCGTGGAAATAGTTTAGGGAACGATTTAGCTGGACCGTTCCACAGGCCATTTTCAGCCACTGTTTTCACATTTTCACTAAATTTTATGTTATATTTTTTGGGGCATTACAAAAAGCTGCAACTTAAAGTATTACCAACCTCATCAAACCAAGAAGCTATCCAACTAAACTCTAAAAACTGCATGAACAAAATCAAACCAGATGAAACCAAATATAGAAGGGAAAAGGACAAAACATGGTAGATGAAACATGACTGGACAAAATGGGATATAAGTCCAAGACTGGACAAAACTAGGTATAAAACTAAGATCAAATGAAACCAAACATAAAACCAAGATAGGACAAATTTGAATATAGAAAAAACATAGAATAAAATGAATCAAAATGGAACAACCATTTCTACACGTTAAAAAGAATTGGTAAGAAACAATCGAAATATGAAACTTCAATGAAGAATTTGACTAAGGTATTTCATTAAACAGTTCATATGCATATATGATGCTCAATGACTAAAATAAGAAACATCATATCCAACTCCATAAAACCTCCAAAAAATTCCATTATATTCTAAAAAAATATCAACACCCAACTCTTTTACTCAAAACAACATCAACACAGTAAATTTGTAGAACTTAAACACAAACAAATCAAATAACCCCACATAAACACAACATTTCCCATCTTACCACTTCATGAACGCTCCAAAATAAATTAGTAGCCTTATCACAACTCTCAGAATCTATATCAATGACACCAAACACATCCCTCGATATACTGATAGTAAAACCGTTGAAAACAACCGACAAAAGGATCTACCGTGGAAAAACTTTCATTTCTTTACAATTTGTTGCCCTGCTCAAAGTAATAGTCTTCCCAATTGCTCCTAAATAAAGTTTACAAACTAAAGGTATTGTTCTTCCTATGAAAATCCATTTTAATCAAGTCTGTAATCTTTTTTTTATCCGAGTGAATTTTGATGAACTGAAGCATCAGAGGCAGAGACTAAGGGTTGAGAGTAACGATGATGGGTAAAAAGGAATGGTTGAGAAGGAAGAAAAAAATAGATTGGAAATGAGAAAGTGAATAAGGGATATTGTCGATCAAAGAAAAATAAAAAATTTTTGAATGATTGTGAAGAAAATAAGATAGAAATATTTTTTTTTGCTAGATGAGTAGACGCCAAGAGGGGATGTCGTAGATGGAGAATAGTGAAAATTTGTCAACAACGGTCTGTAAAAGAAAAAAATGTGGATCTACTTTGTTTTTATTATTGATCAATCTATTAAGAAATATATTGAAGAGAGTAAGAACCAATGCTGATGAAGAAGGGAGAATAAGAAAGGTTTTGGTTTTGGTGTTTGGCCAGGAGGAATAAATGATACCATTTCAAAAAGTGGAAATAGAGAGGGACAGAGACGTAAGAGAAGAATGTATTGATATTGTGTAGCTCTCATTATAAAACCAAGCTCGTATTTATACTACTGTAATACCTACCCATAACAATTTGAATTTTAAAATTGTAACAAATTTCCAAGCAAACTTGATTCCACTCAAACAAATTTATCCTTTAACAATCCAAAAACTCATATAGATCAGCATCTCATGGCTCTAAGTACACGACAAAAGCACCTGCAAATATAATAAGAAACATTCCAAACACGAGATCCCAACTCATTAAATCTTAGACAAACAGAGAAACGTAAGACTACTTTTCTCTTGTCTCCACCTTGATAAACAAATCAAGCAATATGATTAAATACATTCATCTTGCCTCCACCTTGATAAATAGATCGAGCAATGTGATTAAATTCTTTCCTCTTGCCTCCACCTTGATAAATAGTTGGAGCAATGTGATTAAATACACTTAACATTGGCAACAATATCGTTAGATGTCCATTAGTGTCACGACTACAACTACAATGGTTCAAATGTTGTGTATAGACACACCAATAACTCCAACCTACAGGAGGAAAATGGTTCAGAACCGCCGGTTCCGGTTCAGAACCGCCGGTTCCGGTTCAGAACCGCCGGTTCCGGTTCAGAACCAGCGGTTCACGGTTCAAGGTTCCCTTGAACTAGAGCCGGCTGTAGCCAGTTTGGGACGGTTCGGTTCTAGTTTCGATTCTGGTTTCAAACCGTCAGTTCCAGTTCAAAACTAGTCATTCATGTCCAATTTTCTTTTCAAAAGTAACCGAACCGCCGATTCTGAACTGTGAGCCGTCAATTCAGAACTACCGAGCTAATTCTGGTTTTGGTTCCAAAACTGACAAGTTTGGCCGAGCTAATTCTGGTCCAGCCCGCCGGTTCTGGGCAAACTTTTCCACCTCTACTCCAGCCAATTTACATATAACAATGCACTCCTTAAAATTATCATAAATCCTTTCAATACCATCCTCTTTAATTCAAACAAAGTAGGAACTACTCAACTAAAAAAGTACACAGTACACAGGTATAGGCCAGTTAATTTTGGTGAAGTTCATGCAATTAATCTGTCAAATCTCAAATCTGGAGAGCATGAAACCAAAAACTAGCATTTATTGCATAAACATACATATCATTAGAGCATATTTGATTGTTCATTCATTAAATTATTTAATGAATGAAATAGAAATCTAAGTAGAGTCAAATAAAAATTTAGAATTATCTAATTGATAGGAAAATAATTACAACAAAAGTAACAAAAGAGACTAGAAGTTACAAAAAGAAACTTGATGAAACATAACTAAAAATCTAAATTTTTGTACATAGTTGCATTATAAAATTTCTAAAATGGCATTCTTTGGCATTTAAAACAAAATAAATACAAACTTATAGGGTGGAATTAATTACAAAAAATATAGGGACTAAGTTGAAAATTAAAGAGGGTAAAATGACAAAAGCAAAGAAAAACTCTCTTATAAAAGCAACAACACACCAAATTTTTTAATGAATTTATACCTCATCAAACCCTAAGTAACTTTAGAAATATTGTCCTAACATCTCTAACAAAGAATCAAGAAGATATTTGGTGGTTTGGAAAGAAAAACATAGTGATTTGGTCTTTAAACTAGGTAGGTGTGGAACCCATTTTTGCTAAGTTCATTTTTCCATAATCTAATTTTTTGCAACCATTTTTTTTCGTTAAAACAACATTAATGATAAAGAGAAAGAAGGACAATGTATGTATACATATATGTATAATGAAATAATAGCATATGCATTACATAAAACCAAATCCAAAATACAAGTCAAATCAGATATGCGGAAGTCGTGGTTTTTGGTTTCGAAAGATGCATATGTTAAAGCCTATACTATCATATGTATGGCTATACAAAACTGAAAATGTGTAAGTCCAAAATGTATCAGGATGCCGACCTAGTTCGCTTCTATCACACGCGTATACTCCGCTGCCAAAAGAGATCCCAGCCGCTACTAATGATCTGCACATATTTAACAGCAAAATAGAAGGTGAGTATTAACGAATACTCAGTAAGCGATCCTCACTGGCTATTAAGCTGCATGCGCAGGGGAACCTCCAGCTTTCCCAGCCTAAGCTCCTCCAATTCCACTATAATTTAGGTTTATTAATTAAATAAGCCACAAGGAAAAATCAACAATCTCATTTGTTTACTTTCATAGGC
>CANYCX013467083.1:0-12610 GCA_948193385.1 Breynia disticha f. nivosa | reverse complement strand
TATCCTGTTTGATTATTAATGAAAAGCTATGTGCTATGATATTAGAATTGTTGTGTGC
Source organism: Breynia disticha f. nivosa (assembly GCA_948193385.1). Lineage (NCBI taxonomy): Eukaryota > Viridiplantae > Streptophyta > Magnoliopsida > Malpighiales > Phyllanthaceae > Breynia > Breynia disticha. Next base: position 12,552 of record CANYCX013467083.1, on the reverse strand, counting down.
AACTTCTAGATGATTTAGTATGGTTATGTATTTAAAGCTAGGTGCTTATATATATATACATAACCTATGAAACTTATAATGTGCTGTGTGCTAAAAGAATGTGATTCTATGTGAAAAGAGTAAGGAAATAGCCTATGTAAATAATGGAATTACGGTATAGATTGTTGTGTGCTAAATTACCTTAAAATAGGGATTTAATAGGCATTTCTGAGAATTGGTACGTCTTTGACTAATCAGCACATCAACGTGTTAGATATTGAATATGAATAAGAATGAACCTATGTTTTGGTATGGCATTGGTTCATTAGGAAATTTAAGTATGAATACGACCTCGTGTTCATTAACACACCAGTGCAACTAAAGTTCCCCTGCACTTCATTTAAACAACAATATATTTTACAATTATTGAGTATTCTTATATACTCACCCCTTTTGATTCTTTATATGTTGTGCAGGTATAGTAGGATTACTACGAGTAGAACTCGAGCACGTAGATTATAAACATAGATTGTTTTGAAAAGATGATTTAAAGAAGTGTATTTTATTTGTTAAATTTCTAATAAGTTGATTGTATAATTTTAATAACTCTTTTCTATATTCATGTTTGTGTTGAAAAATGATTGGAACTGTTGGATAAATGGTTTACAATTTGGGATTTGAAAATAATAGGAATTTTATTTTTGAGTCTCACATCCTCAGCTCTGATTGTTGTCTCTATCAACAACTCATATGTCAAGAGTTTCATCGTAATCCTATTGCGAATAACATACCTCAGACCATGCTAGAATTTGTCCCTCCTCTTCTGATCTGTGTCAACATCCTCTGGAGCATAGCGAGATAGTCAAGTGAACTCTGCCTCGTACTCAGTAAATGTCATATCTCGCTGCTTCATTTCTAGAAAAGCAATCTTTTTTCTTAGTCTGATATAGTGGAGGAGTGTACTTATCTGCAAACTACTTTAGAAAGTCGTCCCAAGTCAACACAAGAGGGTTTCTCTGACTATTCGAAGCTGTCTCCCACCAGCTCCATGCTGGCTTTTCTAACAAAGATGTCGTATATATCAATTTCTACTCTAGCGTACATTTCATACGCATCAAAATATGATCAGTGTGCCTCAGCCAATCATCTGTCTCGGCCGGATCTGTAGTGCCCTCAAATGTCTTTGCCCCCAATTTTCTCACCTCTGCAAAGTTTTTATCGGTGTTTAGGTTTGATTGACTCCCTAAACCTTTCTGACTCTGCTGACCCTTCTCTCTCATCCTCTTCTGCATCATCTTCTAGAACAGAGCATATGCAGGATCATACTAGGGTATAGACATCGTAAGCTGTGCTGGCTGCTCTGGAGGTACTCGGGCTAACCCTTGTCCTCCTACTGAATCTTTAGACTCGGCTGTGTGATCAGGCGATATATCTCTGGGCTCCATCTGTAATCAAAATCAGTTTTAAAACCTTTCAGTTTTTCAAATCAATGCAATGAAAATCACTGGCATAGTCTGCAAAGAATTAATCCCTACTCTGATACCACTAAATGTGGAACTCAAATTTTAAAACCATTTTTCCCAATAATCTATATAATATGTATAAAATATAGATAGACCAAAGAAGAGAGAGAAATATATAAAAATTATGCATTTCATGAACACTCGGTCCAAATCCTTTTTCTACAAAAGCAGAAGTAGTGCTATACCATTTGATCTCCAACATAAGGACGTGCTAGTCAGCACGTGGGCATGCTGAGCTTCTGTTTTACATATTATGTTTCGGTTCATAGTTCAATTTCTAGCAAACAAGTTCTTTTAAGTATACCACATGTATAATGTTTAAACATCAAAACACACATAACATAATCTTGTTTGCATCATAGGCATAATAGTCATATGAGCCAAAACATACCAAAACCACTTTTCACATAACATACTCAAACATCTCGTAGTCAATCAATCCAACATTCATAAATCACAAAGCAATGATCAAACATGCTAATTATGAATGTCAAATCCAATGCACATGAATGACTATGCAATCACATGCAAATGCCTTGAGGTCTTCTTTCTCTTCTCTTTTATTTTTCTTTATCCTCGGTCCCAAACTGGCATAAAAAATCCATCTAGAATAATCATCGGTCCCAGACCGACATCAAACCCAGTTTGGCATCAAGCCTAGGTCGAAATAATCCTCAGGCCTATCCTAGGATATCAGCTCAGTGTCACACAATCAAGCAACACAATAAATGAACAATGCATTCAATGGCCAAATCTCAATCTCATAAAAGTATGCTCATCAAAGTCACAAAGCAATCACATGTTTTTTTAATAATCAATAAGACATCAACCAAATATCAACATGATGTCAAACAAGGCATATAGCCCAAAAGAGCGTACCAAATCATCATCATATAAATCTCAATATCATATTATCATGCTCATAATAAGCAAAGCAAGAAAGAATCATAGCAAGCTTTTCATGTTTCCATCAAAGATAAAATACTTATGAGTATTTCTTCACTTTTCTCATTATTAAGTTTTTAAGCTTATAATTCTTTCATTTAAGTTTTCTTAAAAACATATAGAGCTTCTTATCATTAACAAGTGTATAAACACTTATAAATTCAAATTCACGTTATTTAAGTAAGCGAAAGATCACTTAAAAGTTATGTACGTAAGCGAAGAATTAGTTACAAGTTATGTACTTAAGCAAAGAATCACTCACCTCAACTAATGTGAGAAGTCGAACAGGACCGACGCTGACTCAATTTCAATCCAACTGTCATACAGATCTTCCTGTACAATATCAATCATTCAAAGGTTGTTAATCACTCATTTATCATTTTGCTTCATTCTTAGAAACAATACTTTCCAGCCTTTAAGGGTCTGTTTGGGATTGCTGTTGAAAACTGCTTTTGCTATTAGAAAAAGTGTTGTTTCTAAAATTGCTGTTAGAAAAATCAGGCAACCGTTTGGTAACGTATTATGCAAAAATTGCTGTTAACTATAAAAATATACTAAAAATTATGATAAAAACTATTATTTCAAATAATTCAAATGCCAATAATACAAATTAGAAAGAAAATATTAAAATTAATTTTTTAATTTTTTTAAATAAAATTTATTTTTATTTTAGAAATAATAATTAATATTTCAAATTAAATTTTTTTTAATAAAATCATATATTAAAATATATTAGATTTTATAAAAATTAAATTAGAATAAAAAAAAATTATTTTGTTAAAAAAATGAAGAATTACGCTTAAAAGCAGAAAACTGCTTTTGAAAAAGTATCAAATTGTAGCTTTTCCAAAAAGCAGCTTTTTAGCCAAAAACACTTTTAATAAAAGCAGTTTTTTAGTGTTACCAAACACCCAAAACTGCTTTTGGTGGCCAAAAACAGCTTTAGCTTTTTGGAAAAGCAATACCAAACGGGGCCTAAATCACAAGCTCATGTTCTCAGAACCTTACCAAACCAACCAACTTCTCCTATGTTCATTCAATTCATTCCCACATAGTCCAATTCCTTCCTCTAGGTGTAATTAGCTATAATTTACTAACTAACACCTCTTTTGAACTTGACTCAATCCATATTTCCATATTTTAGAAAATCTCAGCAACTCATCACCCTAAAACTTCACATATATGCAAAATCAACCATACTACTTACCTTAGTTGAATTTAGGCTTGATTTCTTGGAAGAAATGAGTTATTTCCTTGTCAAAACACCTCCTCACATGAATTCTATAGTTTCCACAATTCACCTGCCTGCTTATTTTTAGTTTACTGCTCTGTTTTGTGAATGCAACTGTAAGCAACAGAAGTGTTCGAAATAACCCGATAGACACGACCTCAAGCACAGGTCATGCTAGTGATCGTGTCGGTCATTCTTAGCACGCATTTCTGTTCAATCATGCACAATCTTATTCTGCAACAAATTCAACACGAGCCAAATTTCCTGGATGAGCATGAGGGTGTGCTCTCAGACCTTGCTGCCTGTTGTTTTTCTGAATTTTTCCTAAATCGATCCAATTCAATTTCATTTTAAGCTAGTTTTCATTTATTTTAATTCCTATAATTTCTAGGACGTTACAATAGAGGTGTACCCCAATAAACACAACATCATTTTATCTCAATAAAAGTACATACTGATCTACTCAAGAAAATTGGCATGCATCAATCCAATGCTTCTCTTACACTAAAGGTAACATCACCTCCTTTAATAAAATAAATGGGAATTATATTGTAAAATGGTGAAGAATAAGGCAAATTGTTGGGGCCTTACAATATCTTCTGCTCACACGACCCGATCTATCCTTCTCGGTAAACAAATTGTCTCAGTTTATACACTCTCCTACTGACGAACACATGGATGCTCTCAAACGAATCTTATGCTATCTACGTCATAATTTCATCATGGGTTTGCTCATCTCTCACCACTCTGATCTTAATATTCAGTGCTTCATCGATTTTGACTGGGTCAGTTTTCCAGATGATAGACGCTCCAGCAGTGGATATGCAATTTATCTCTGTCGAAACCTAAATTCCTAGATCACAAAGAAATAACTAACTATAGCCAGATCATCCAATAAAAATGAATACAAAGTTATTGTTAATACATCTGCAGAGTTGGTATGAATATGATCATTACTGCATGAACTTGGATGCGCTTTAGTTTCTCCAACAACATTTTAGTATGACACTATTAGTGTCATATACATGACTTCTAATCCACGATTCCATACATGAACAAAACACATTGAACTAGATTTTCATTTTGTTTGTGAATTAGTTACAGTTGGAACAATCAAAGTTGGCTTCATCTCGATAAAGGACCAAATTGTCGACATACTCACCAAGTCATTAGCTCATATATATATGGTTCACAAAACTTTGAGATAAACTGTGTCTCATCTCTATTCCGACCAATGGCTTGTAGAGGTGTTAGTGTAACAAATAGAAAAGCCTTAAACAAGTCATGTACATCACACAAACCACTTGTATCACACTATATATATATATATAAGAATTTGTATGTGCATTGAGAAGCCAAGTGATAATAAACTACACAACTCTTGTATTGTTGATGTAGACAACATTGCTGAACCACGTAAACTTGATCTCCTCTTCTTACTTTCCATTAAACAACAATAACACCATTTGCCATATTTCCTTTAGTTGAAGTCTTGCTGTGATTGATTAATTGTTTGTAATTTCACTGGTTTATTTGATGTTTGGTATGCTAATAGTTAACAAAGGTCATGCCAAAATTTTCAATGGAAAGTTAAAGCAGTGATAAAATGAAAAAATTTACATTGGTAATGGTTATATAATTGTTTAAATGAATGATATGGTGTTTATGTGTTCATATGGTATGTAACTAAAATAGATTATGTGATCAGTTCATTCAATTATTGTTAAATGACCTAAGGGTCAAATATTAAGGAGTAATAGGTCGAAGTTAAATGAGGACAAACAATTTGAAGCTAAACAAGAGGCAATGGTTCCTTGTGGTGGTACTGCCTACTCAGTAACCCTGCTTCAGCTTTAAAATTATTCCACCATTTGACATAGATACATGCAAAAGTGCATGAATATTCAAGTTTCAATGAGTTGAAAGTTCTACACCCCATTTAACTACCATGGATAGAAGAAATAAACATAAAAGCACAACAAAGATGGTGTCGTTGTTAGTTATTACAGAATGATAACCTTCTTTAAATTGGTGAATTTCTCTTTGTATTAAGGAGGCAGGTATGGTAAGAATGGAATCATAAAAGTCACACTAATGTTCAAACCAAGTTGGTAATGTAATAAGATTACAATCTTTGAAGAAAAAAAAACAAGAATGACTCTTTTTGTTTGTTATAAAGTAATGGAATTGTATGTTGATAATCTTAATAATTAACAAAAAATTTGGCAATGCCCATTCTTTTTTAAAATTGTGAAAAATATCCACCATTATGTTCATTTTTTTTGTATGCTCGAATGTCATATTTTTTTAGTGTGGATATGTGTAATTTTAGTTTAAATATACAAACAATGTCTACTCTACTAATTTTGTGTTTTCTGTTTCTCATTTAATGCTCTCACATGCGTATGTTCTCTCTTTTATAATTAATTACTCTCTTTCATTTTTAATTCACTCACTAATTGTTGATTTATTTTCTCTATTATTTTTCTTTATTTTCAAGTTAGTTTTCCTTTCTTTTTTTTCTTTTTTTTATTTTCTTTTTGACCTAGACAACAATTAAGTAAAATTTGGATATGTTTATACATGTTCATGTCAGAACTTTATTTGTTGTGAACATTGATGAACACTAATGAACATTATTGAATATTTTAATAATTATCAATGATTTGATTTATTTTTACAATTTTTTAAGAATATATTAAAATTTATCATTGAACATTTATATGTACATCAATGTTTGAATTATTTACACAACAACAAGCAAGCACACTGTTTTGAATATCGATTATAAAATAATGATCAATTATGTTCAACATAGTTCAGAAAAGTTAAAAACAAAAACAATAAACAATCATATTATTTTGAACATTGATTATAAATTGATGTTCATTAATGTTCATTGATAAATAAATTTAAAAATATCATTACAACATAAAATACAATTTAAAAACATACATGAACATGAAATAATATATCCAAACATTACATGATTGTTGTTTTGTTCGAAAAGAGAATGAAAAAGAAAAAGAGAAACCATTCTAAAAACAGAGAAAAATTGATGGGAAAAATAAATCCATAATTAGTGAGCAGATTAAAAGGCTATAAGAGTAATTAATTATGTGAGAGAGATTAATTAACATGCATGTGAAAATATTAAATTAGAGAGAAAAACACTGAATTAATGAGTGAACATTTTTACATATTTGGAGTATGACTCAAACATTCTTATATTTTAAACACAAGATTCAGATATATGAATATAAGTGAAGATGATACGGAATTTTAAACGAAATCGATATCATACATAATTGTCTTAATAATTGAATTGAAGATTTGGTTTGATTAGTTTGTGAGTAAACATTTGTGGTAATTACTCTTAGAAACACTTTTAAAGTTTGATTTTATGATAATATCACATGAGTTTTATAAAGTATAAATTTAACAACTTTTATATTGTGATAATGATATCAGTTAACTTTTTGTTAAAAAATATTTCTGAACAATTGTGAACCTATTTCTCACTTATGTAAACTAATATGAACAAATAATTTTTAATATTGATATTGTGAAATTCTGTTAACTTGGTTTAAATATAGTTTGACAATCTGTTGAACTTTGTATCAATACATTTTTGTAAACCTTTGTGAATTTATGGAGACAAATTGACAATTTGTTATTTTTCTAATATGAATTGTTTCATCAGTTATATTAGCAATTTGCTAAACTTAGTGTTATTTTTATTTTTACAATATGAAATATTGATATTGTACTTTTATTAAATTTTCCCAAAAAACTTAGACTTTGCTTAAAGGTTCATCTTATTCTTTTAGTGGGATGGCCTTATGAATTTTAAGATAGAGAATGAAGATACCTTGTGACATTTATGTGCATATTTTTGTACGAATGAACATGATCAACGTTTTCTAGAATATTCAAATAAGCTAAATGGTTTTTCTACTATCAAAAAAATTGTAAATAAATAGAAAATAATTTCTTTTAGAAAATATTTTCACATTTTTTAATCTTATTTTTGGTATCATATTTTCTAGTGTTTCATACTCAAATATTTAAAAATACAATAAAAATATAATTTTATATTTTAAATAAGAAAATATTTTTTAAAAAAAATAAATTCCTCTAAACAAACGGGACTAAAGTTGTCAAAAATTTGGAAATAATAATAATATTTATTATTACTTCTTAAATCCTAATTTCTAATTGAACCCTAAAATGTGCCAACACTACTAATCTTTTGATGGTAAAAGTAACCAACTCGTGACAAAGTAAATGGACAGTCATTAGACAAAAAAAATGGACAGTGTTAGCCTACAAAATATAGAAGTTTAGCAGACCCGCCTCAATAGATGATGAAGGTCCTTCGCTCATGAATATCATAAGAGCGAAGCAAGGTCTCATACTCGCAGGAATTCTAAAGCGGGTAAACAGTAAAGGCTTTAGCGAGAGTGATGTTTGGGATAGCGAATTGAAAAGCCGTCAAGAGGTAAGGTGAGCAAAGGCGAAGATGTCAGTACCAGCAAAGAACATAAAAGCTCGCTCAAACGAGACCCACAAAAGTTCACGGTCAATAGGTGGATGACACAAGCTTCATAAGGAAGAATTCAATTAGATAAAGGCGCGAACGGTTATTGGAGGAAGTTGCAGGGTTTTCAAGCGAGTAACCGATCCATACGTGGCACAATGGAACAGTTGTACAATTTTGAACATGGGTTCTCCAAAGGAATAGAGTCCCTAATTATTCGGGTCGTGGAGATAACTGTATGCGTAGCCTATAGATACAAGAAGACAAGCAGAAAAAAGCTCTCTAGACAACACATATAACACATTTATCTTTACTTTGGTTTTTTGCTTTCCCCCAGTTTTTCGTTTCCTAGTGTAGGCTTTTCACTTACTAAAAGTGTCGAAGGGATCACTTGCAAAACTGCAAGGATGTCATATTCTGAGGCGTCCTCTGTAAGTGTTTTATTATAATTGTAGATTTTACATTAATGCAATTACTTTTCCGCAATTTACCTTTCTTGCATCTTACTTTATTTACGGCTTTCTGCACTTAGGACTAAAATAACTTAATTTAGTTAGCCATTAGCATAGTTTAACCTCATTCAAAAGTCCTAAACATTTTAGGTAGTACGAACCCACATGCATACGTTTGTATCCGCGTGCGACTAAACCATCCATATAAATAATTAGCTTAACAGATTTGGCGACCACAGTGGGAGTATATTTGTAATTCCTATGGAACTGACTAAGCGCGTTACTCGTAGTAACATGTTTACCGGCCAGGAGAGTCTTTTAGATTCTAGGGAGTTGAGACACTTCGATAGGGAAAGTCATTCCTCGAAAAAATCGAAGTTAAAATTGACATCTTCGTCAAGTATTCCAGGAATGAATTTCTAGGAATATTATGAGACAAAAATGGCAGAGATAGAACGCAACGCCGAACTCAGGAAAGAGTTGCTTAAACGGCAGTTGGACGACATTCAATATCAAATAACTATTTCTTGGTCACATTCTAAAGATTTTTCCAAACAATGGAAAGATTCTTTGGAAGGCAAATTCCAAGAACAGAAAGAGGAAATGTGCAAATATTTCCAGAGAATGGAAAATAATTATACACTAAAACCTTAATTCGCGAAATGAACACTGTTCAATCTGAGCAGAATTTAAATATTAACAATTCTACACACAAAGTGTTAGATGAGATGTGTAAGAAGGTCCATGATCTGCATGTTTCAAATCAAAGAAACGGGGATAAGATCATAGGTGACTTGAAGAATTTAATTCATGAGTCGCAAGGCCCTTTATCTAAGCAGATTGCAAAAGAACTCGAACTCCTGCTCGACCACAGGGCAGAGAAAGGAAAATTCGTAAATGAAGGAATCTCACACTCCGTTCCTAGAGTGGTGATTTTGCCAGCCTCACCCCATAGGTACCAAACTACTGTGGGTTATACTAGTGTGTATAACAATGGTCTATTTGAGCCTGGACCATCAAGTAGAACGAATCCACCTGGATCAGGACCACCTTTAGGATATCCTTCGAGCACTGCCACTGCTAACCCAATTAGCCCTAGTGTGCTGCCAGGCACAAATCCTCAGGGATATCCACCCCCACCTATACCAAATGTACCTTCGGGCCAAGTTCTAAATATGGTCTACCAAGCCCCAAATGCTATCGAGATTCCCACAACAGGAACTCAAAATCCAATTCCCACGGCTTATCCTCCCACTATGCAGAGAGGTACGCCTTATACAACTTCTTTCCACAGGGTCGGTGCAACCACTTCAGGATTCAGCATGGCTTTGCCCATTGCAGCGACTGCCAATCTGGCTAACAATTATGTTGAGGCAAATCCAAATGTTGTCGGGGTTACCCAAGAACAATTAGCTAACATGATTGAGCGAATGTATGGTCCACAACTACATCGCATTAACTGACCAATTTATAGAAAGTCTTATCTCGATTATATTGATCGGGATTATCCTTTTCCAAGGGAATATAAGGTGCCTGAGTTCACTTTGTTTTCTGGCGACGAGAAAATATCCGCAATTGAGCATGTGGCTCGATTCACTTTCCAATGTGGAGAAGTTTCAGGGGACGATTTTCTAAAACTAAAGTCGTTCCCAAGTTCGCTGACAGAAATAGCTTTCAACTGGTATATAAACTTACAACCAAACTCTGTGTTCTCTTGGTGGGACATGCAGAACATTTACCAAGCTCAGTTCGCGTGAGGAGATCCTGGTACATCCGTGGTAGATCTCGCTCGATTGAAACAAAAAGTTGGTGAAACGGCTGAGGAATTCCTATATTGCTTTAGACAAGCAAGGGTTAAATGTCAAGTTAACCTTCTAGAGAGCGGGCTTTTGAGGTTCGCCTAAGACGGCCTAGACTTTGAACTCAGGAAGAAGTTCGAAGGTCTCAAGTTCCAAGATCTTTATGAACTTATCGAGCGTGCATCACATTTCAAAAGTATTCTTAAGGAAGAGAATATTCGTAGAGCTATGTCAATGGGAAACTATAGTCAGGATATTCACCATGTAACAGATGCCGCAAATGATGACATGGAGGTTGACATTGAAGAATTTGTTAAAGGGAAATCATTTGTGTGTGAGCCCCTGATTAAAAAGAATATTCAAGCCCCAAAAGGAGTTAAGTCTAAGGAAAAATGCAAATATTCGTTTGACTTGGATAGGGTTGATTTGCTATTTGATTGGCTTTTAGTGTAACGCCCTCAATTTTGCATAATTTTAAGATTTTTGTGGAATATTTTATAAATATGCGAATAAATGTTTCGCAAAATAAACTAAATATTAATTAGCAGAAGAGTGTAGGATGTGTGTGGATTTAAAATAGGGTGAAATTAGATTCACCGGGAGAGAGAAAATCAAAAAGAAAGGCATGTGGAATGCCGAGGGTAAAATCGTCCTTTACCAAGCCTATATATATGTGTAAATGGCACCATATCTCAACACACTCCATCCATTTCCACGTTTTTCATTCCAACCTTAGAGAAAAAAATTCAAAAACCCTAACTAAGCTTAAAACTCATCAAACCTTGATGATTTCGGGTGGTAGGATCGATTGGAGAACTTGATTTGGTGAGTTTTCTTCGAACTGATTTCATAAATCTTATTTTTATGTATCTCCGTGCTTTAGGATGAGATATTTCATTGATCTGAGCTGAGAATTGAATAAAATTGAGTTTGTTGGATAGGTATGGATGTGTAGTAACTGTTGGTACTTGATTTTAGGGTTAATTTATGGTTTAGATTGATGAAATTGATGTTTTAAGTGGAGATGTCAAAAGTGACGTGAATTGCAAATTGAAAACCTAATTTCGGTTTTACGTATGGTTGCTAGGGTTAACTTTATTAAGCTCCATTGAGGTTAAATATATGGCCAAATGGATTGGGTAATTAATGTGGTGAAATTAATTTTGGTTTAAAGTAAAAAAGTATAAGAGTTTGTGAAGGAAGTGGAAGAGAATGAATTGTAAGCTTTGTATTAAATGAATTGCATTGAGGAGTGATAATGAAAAATGAGGTTTAAGTGAGTTATGGATGATTATTGATAATGAAAGAATGAATTTAAATGAAGGACATTTGAATTGAATTGATGAAAGAAAAAGGATGATGGAGAAATGTATTAATTATACATATATGAACATGATAACATCGTATATTTATCATTTGATAAATTTGGACATATATATATGTAAATAACGTAAGCCGTAATGGTTGATCAGGAGGATCTGATCGAGATTGAGAGAGGTTTTTAGACTGGACAGTAAAGGAGCTTGACCGGTAAGTAGCATGAGCGCAACTATCCTTATTTGTATGTTATGTGAATGCTTGGTTTGAGATTGTTGATAATTGGCATGACATGGTATTATTAAAGTGTTAATTGATTATTGTGTGAAAATGAGTGGTTGATGCAATGATGAGTATAAGGTGGATAAATGATGTATTATTGTTTATTTGTGACATGATCATATACAAATGATTTGTGAAAATGCTTTAAAGTTCGGAACGTGAGGATTTCGATGATGGATGTTTTTATGTGTATCTATGATGGGAACATCATGTATGAATGATGTGTAGTTGAATTGTATTGGAAATGAATATGTGAGATTAATAAAAGATCAAATACATATAATTATGTATTAACTAAGCTTAGGTAAATTTTGATATGTTTTACGATGTGAAATCAAACCTTTACTTCATGAATGAATGAACATGTTGAAAGTGCGTAATTAGTGACATAAAAGTGTTACATTGGCATTGTGTTATAAATGAAATGATCATAAGTACATGATTATGAATGATGCATTTGACTTTGTTGGACGAGATGAATTTG
>CANYCX013466770.1:0-12177 GCA_948193385.1 Breynia disticha f. nivosa | reverse complement strand
GTGGCCGTAAAAGGTTGACAAGTATGGGTATGATTGGGTATGCGACGAATCATGATTGAGAGCAGGAGTGAAGTGAAGGGATTGACCCTCTCAATGAGAGATGATATCACTAGCCGCTTGATAGACAAGATTGGACAGAGTGTGGCCGCACCCGAATGAAATGATTAAGTCATTTATTCGAACTTAGCAATTTTGTCATAGAAATCAAGAAAAGTGATTTAGCATTAAATAAGGGTGTTAGCGACATGCCTTATGCTAAATCAAGATATCTAGGTCAAAGGATGTATTTGAGTTGCAGTATGACTGTTGACACCGCTCGTCAGCTATTTAATTTAGGATGATCATAGTTTCTTACTAGAGACCGCCTATGGTTTATAAGTTATTAAACTCATTACCTTTATTAAATAGTCCTACAGATCACACACGGATGGCAAAAACCTAAAAGGTTAATTTCGGTTTTTCACCTTAGGTCAAAGTCCGGTAATTGGACCGGGTTGGGCATTTGGGCCAATTTTGGTAATTGGGCCCAAGATGGATGAGAAATATTTCTTATATTAATTTAAGACAAAGATTATTTATTAAATATAATGTCTTAAATAAGAAATAATAAGAGAGAAAATTGAGGAGCTTTGTCTTAAATTAAGACAAGGCATGTCTTAATTAAGACATAAGGATAATGTGAGATAATTTAAAAGATTCAATCTCTTAATTATCCTCACAAAGGTACACGACAATGGCATTTAAATTAAAGGGATTTTTGTTTTCCAAAAGCAAACTTAACAAGTCCTAAAAGGATTAGGAGTGTTAAGTGTTTAACCCTAGCAAAAATCTTTTTTTTAAAGGCTTTATGAAAGAGAAAATTACCTACTTTTTGAGAGTTTGCAAGCCGTCACCTTCAAACACCATCCCATTGCTGTGAGCCCCTCAAGGGAATCAAACTTAGTGATTTCTAGGTCTTCTCTTAAGATTGAAGTGAGTTTTAGGGGCTGATTGTATAATTTAATCATCGTAGTGCTCTCTGTTTGATTAGAATCTCATCCGAAATTGACAAAACTAAGGTGATACGTTTTTCCCTTGTGCTAGTACACGATTTTGCTAATCTGTGTGTTATTTCTGTAGAGGGATCACACTTGGGATTCTTAATTGGTGTTATAGAGGTCACCTTGGAGTATTCTAAGGTGGTAGTTAATTGATTTTTTCTCTTGAACAATCGGCCAAGGAAGGAGCTTACAAAGGTATGATCTTTCTTCATAAAGTTTCGATTTTTATGTAACCATAATGTCAGGCGATTGTGTCTAGCATGTTTTGAGTTGATTTTATGTTAATCTTGGGTTGTTCTTGCGTGTTTATATGTGTTTATTTCGCTGCCTTAGTTGTTAGAACACGTAGGAAATCCAACAACTATATGTTTGGTAGATCAAGCAACTCGCTTACATATCAAAAGAATACAAATTAAGGTTGTCAGACAGTGGTGAACGGCCTAGGGAACGGCCTCTGTGGCCGTTCACCCTGATAGGGTGCCATTTATATATGGAACGGCCTCTATGGCCGTTCCCTAGGCCGTTCACACCTGCTGGAACACAGAAATCCCAAATTTCACACTTAACCTATAAGTCATCCTTCCTAATCCTTTTTACATTCATTTCAAACATATAATCACAATAATTAGCCATTAAACACATGAATCACACACACACTTTCAAGATCAAAACACATTCCTCACATTCATACTCACCATACTTAATTTCATTCATAAACCAAGCAACAACCCAATTTGTGTACCCACATCAAGCCATTTAGTTATGCTCATATTCAACATCGTTCAAACCCATATGCAACACATTATCGTCAATCATAAACAATTCAACAATCCACAACTCAACAAACAACACATACCACATAATCACTTTCAAGCATCTTATTTTTTCCAAAGTCGCATTTCCACTATTACATGTCAAACGAAACATTTAAATTATACAATTAACCAGATAATGACTAACATAGCAATAGTAAGTGTCGAAAAGCACTTACCTCGAAATCCGCCAAATGGTACCCGGTTCAACCTCGCCCCGAGCACCGAGTACTACCTTCTACACATAAACAACCCATATTTTGCTTATTAAACCTTATTCAACTCATTTCCATGTCCCAATCTCGGATTCCTCCAAAACCCTAACCCTAAAATCACCGAAAACCCTACTATTCTTATGAAACTAAGTCACATTCACAATCCCACAAGAAACCTTACCAAAACCCACAAAACCTTACATAAATCCATCAATTTTACATGAAATTTTCAGATGAAGTTAAGCTTACCTCGCTGAAAATTCGTAGGAATAGTTAGAACTTGTGCGGATTATGTTTCCATTGCGAAAGTTATCAGTTTTTATGTGTGGAAGCAAGGTTTTTGAGGTTGGGAAAGGTTGGAAAGTGTTTTTAGGGTTTTGGGACGAGAGGGAGTCAAGTGGTGTTAAGAAATATGTTTTTCTCTCTCTTTCTCGTCCAAAACGCGTCTATTTTAAAAACCCTGTCGCACGAAACGGCCAGTGGAAACGGCCTATGGCCGTTTGGGTGGCCGTTTGGTGGTGAACGGCCATGGGAACGGGTCGTTCCCAACCACAGTGTTGCCCATTTATAGCTTTTCGATTTCCTTCAACTTCTCGACATCTATATCTCTTATATATACATACTTGCAACTTACATTAAACATTACTACAACTTAAATAAACATTTTCCAACATCATTCTAACATTAATTAACATGAATTAACCATTTTTCCATCAACCTTATTCCTACTTAAAAATGACGAATTTTTTAGGCGTTACAGCTGTAATTATAATTTGCTTATTAGGTACCAAGAAGATCGTTTGAAATGACAAGTCAGTGATCATCTAGGCATCTAATGTAAGCCTTTAATTTGTGCTTAGTAATTTACATTGTTAATTTAAATTCCAGCAATTTAAGTCTTCTTTGGTATAATTAATAAACTTACTTGGGAAATAAAATACTAGGGAAGTAACTTACTGAGAAAGTATAATTTTTATGTGTTGGGAATGAAAGAATAGTTCCTAAAAAGTGTATAATAAATATTTTTAAATACCCAAAATAACCTTGACAAAATAATAACATAACTAAAATATATATAATTTTAAAATTATAAAAAAAATCTAAAATTATAAAATTTATACTTAACTTTTATAAAAAATAATAAATTATTTAAAAAATATCATATTTATAAAAAAAATATACGCAAATTATACTCAGTTGTTAAGAAAAAGAAAGAATATATTGTTTATTATTGAGTTTGTTTAAAAGTGTAGAGAGAGAAAAAAAGAAATGAAAAAATGCCCTAAAAAGAGAAAAAAATAAAAGATTAGATATTTTACCTTTGTGGTTTTGCCAAGCAAAGACAAGTTTTTAAAAGACAAAGACCCTCCCATGCATGGCTCTTTTCTATGCTTTGTCAAAATGAAAACGAAAGATAATGGGAGAAAAGGAGTAAGAGTGAGATAGTAAATCATGTTGTAGGTGTACATACACTTAGAATTAGTGTTATAATTGAAATTAAGATAAAGAAAATTTTTTTTATTGAAAAATCAATACTGATTAGTTACATATTAATTTTCATTTTCATATATTATTGGGGGATTTTAATCTAAAATCCAAGAATCGTTCATGAATTGACAGTGAATAGTTAATGGTTCCAATTTTGGAGCTTTTGTGAATGAAAAACATTTGGTTTTTCATTTCAATAGCAAATTTCAATAGAAAGGGTAAAGAATTTGAATTTTAAAAGTATGTGTTTTGAGATACTATACAAAATGAATCAAAGAGATAGATTCAATCTAAAAAAAGGATTACGAAAAACGGGATTCAAGGTGCAAGTACAAAAAAACGTTTAGTATCGACTGAGCGGCATGGCCGAGTGGTAAGGCGGGAAACTGCAAATCCTTTTTCCCCAGTTCAAATCCGGGTGTCGCCTAGTTAAGACACGAAATACCTTATTCTATTTTCCTGATATAATTTGTCAAATTTGGGAAACACGCAGAGGAGAAGGACTCTTGAGACTTTCAAGGTTGTCCCTATGTATTTTCTTTGTGCTTAATGTTTACCGATTCCACTATCAACCAAATAAGAACCTCTTATCTTAAAATTAATTGGATTTTTTGGATTGTTTCATGAATGATATTGGACAGAATCTTTTTTTTTGACTCTGCACTAGCCATTTTACTATTATTAGTGAACAATAATGGAAAAATTCCTTCATATTCATAAAGCTAGAGGACAAAATTCACATGAATATAGTAAGTCTCGCTTGGGCTGCTTGAATGATAGTCTTTACATTTTCCCTTTCACTCGTAGTATGAGGAAGAAGTGGACTGTAGGGGTATTACTAATTGAGTTGAGAAATCAAACTATATCAATTGTTTTATAAATCTTTTTGCAAAGACTTTTTAATTGAACTATTTTTTTTAATTTACAATTTTTTCTAAAAATCAACTTACATATTTTATCAGAAAATTATAAGAATGAACATTTTTGTGTTTGAAATGATAGAAGTATCAAGGTAAATTGTTCATTTCTGTTTTTGTCCGTTCAAATTTCAAAAATGTGAAAAATGTTTGATTTTGAGTTTACAATTGTAAAAAAGTCAGAGTATGTTTATACATATGTTTAGCGTTCATCTTTGTTCATTATTGTTCTTATGTCGAGAGAACAAAAAGAAATATTTTTACATTTTAAAACATGAAAGTTGGCATTCATATAATTATGAACTAAAATCTGACATAAATAAAAATAAATAATTATACACTGACATTCCTATCATTTCAAACTCAAAATATAGTAGTTTACATATGATATCGTATTTAAAAAAAAACAAATATTTTTATTTGGGCTGGGTCCAAACCCAATGTCGGTTCCAAGCCGAACGGAGTCCAAAACCATTGGTATATAGGCATAAAAATGGGATTTTGTTTTCATAAATTGTCGCATCGTCACAAGGAATTTCAATCTCTTTGGAACAACTGTGTTCAGGTTAGTACTCCCCGTCATTTCCTTTCTCAATTAGGGTTTTAACAATTTTATTCTCTTTGCTGTTTTAGTTCAATTTACTTACTCTAATTAGGCTGTATTCTTTTAGTGATTGAAGAACAGATCCAAAAAAGACATGGACGAAATAGCGAAAACGCAAGAAGAACGACGAAAGATGGAGCAAGAGCTTGCTTCTCTTAACTCTCTCACGTTCGACCGTGACCTCTACGGTGGCACCGACCCTAACTCATACTTGTCTTCTATTCCTGTCACTGAAGACGAAGAAAATGAGATTGGAGACAACGAGGTTGCCAGAAAACTTGCTTCTTACACTGCCCCCAAATCTCTGCTCAAAGAAATGCCGCGTGGTGGAGACGAGGATGATGATTCTGGTGGTGGTTTTAAGAAGCCTTCTCGGATTATTGATAGAGAGGATGATTATAGGAAGAGGAGGTTTAATAGGATTATTTCTCCCGATAGGCATGATGCATTCGCTGCCGGAGAGAAGACTCCTGACCCTTCTGTTAGGACTTATGCGGAGGTTATGAGAGAGGAGGCGTTGAAGAGGGAGAAGGAAGAGACTTTGAGGTTGATTGCGAAGAAGAAGAAGGAGGAGGAAGAGGGTGGGAACGAGGAGGCTGCTGCTGCTCCCAAGAGGAGGAATAGGTGGGATCAAAGTCAGGATAAGGATGATGGTGATGTTGCAGTCAAAAAGGCGAAAACTACTTCTGGGTCGGATTGGGATTTGCCTGATGCTACTCCCGGAATTGGGCGGTGGGACGCTACTCCGACCCCAGGGAGGATGGGTGATGCTACGCCTTCCTTGGCACGGAGGAATAGGTGGGATGAGACTCCTACTCCCGGGAGAGTTGCTGATTCAGATGCTACTCCTGCAGGTGGTGCTACGCCTGGTGCTACGCCTGCTGGTGTTACATGGGATGCTACTCCCAAAGGGTTGGTTACTCCAACTCCGAAAAGGCAGAGATCGAGGTGGGATGAGACTCCGGCCACCATGGGAAGTGCTACGCCCATGGCTGGGGCTACTCCGGCTGTTCCTCTTACTCCAGGGATTACTCCTATCGGTGGGGTTGATTTGGCTACACCAACTCCAAGTAATATTTTGCGTACAGCAATGACTCCAGAGCAGTATAATTTGTTGCGATGGGAGAAGGATATTGAGGAGAGGAATAGGCCATTGACTGATGAGGAGTTGGATGCTATGTTTCCACAGGAGGGTTATAAGATTCTTGAGCCGCCAGCGTCTTATGTCCCTATTAGAACTCCTGCAAGGAAGTTACTGGCTACTCCGACGCCAATTGGAACTCCTCTTTATCAAATCCCAGAGGAGAACAGAGGGCAGCAATATGATGTGCCAAAGGACTTCAGTGCTCTTGGGTTACCGGACCTGAAACAGGAGGATTTACAGTATTTTGGGTCCTTGCTGAATGAGGATGACGAGGAAAAGTTGTCGCCAGAAGAGCAAAAAGAAAGGAAGATTATGAAGCTCCTGTTGAAGGTTAAGAATGGGACACCTCCTCAGAGAAAAACTGCACTGCGGCAATTGACTGATAAGGCCAGAGAGTTTGGCGCAGGACCATTGTTCAATAAGATATTGCCACTTCTTATGCAGCCTACTTTGGAGGATCAGGAGAGGCATCTTTTAGTGAAGGTAATTGATAGAATTTTGTATAAATTAGATGAGTTGGTTAGGCCTTATGTGCACAAGATTCTTGTGGTTATTGAGCCTTTGTTGATTGATGAAGATTACTATGCCCGTGTGGAAGGGAGAGAAATCATTTCTAATTTGAGTAAAGCTGCTGGTTTGGCTACTATGATTGCTGCTATGCGTCCTGATATTGATAACATTGATGAGTATGTTAGAAATACGACTGCTAGAGCTTTTAGTGTTGTTGCTTCTGCTTTGGGAATTCCTGCATTGTTGCCTTTCTTGAAAGCAGTGTGTCAGAGTAAGAAATCTTGGCAAGCTCGTCACACTGGAATTAAGATTGTCCAGCAGATTGCTATTTTGATTGGTTGTGCTGTTCTTCCTCATTTGAGGTCACTTGTGGAAATTATTGAGCATGGTCTTAATGATGAGAATCAGAAAGTGAGGACAATCACTGCTTTGTCCTTGGCTGCTCTTGCAGAGGCCGCTGCACCATATGGTATTGAAAGTTTTGACTCAGTCCTTAAGCCGCTGTGGAAGGGAATAAGGTCACATCGCGGCAAAGTCTTGGCTGCATTCTTGAAGGCAATAGGTTTCATCATCCCTCTAATGGATGCTCTGTATGCCAGTTATTACACAAAAGAGGTTATGCATATTTTAATTCGGGAATTTCAGTCTCCTGATGAAGAAATGAAAAAAATTGTGCTTAAAGTGGTCAAGCAATGCGTGAGTACTGAGGGTGTGGAAGCTCAGTATATTCGTGAAGACATTCTTCCTGAATTCTTTAAGCATTTTTGGGTTAGAAGAATGGCTCTGGATAAGAGAAATTACAGGCAACTTGTGGAAACAACAGTTGAGATTGCAAACAAGGTTGGTGTTAGGGATATTGTAGGTAGAATCGTGGAGGATCTCAAGGATGAGAGTGAACCATATAGACGTATGGTTATGGAAACTATTGAGAAGGTGGTTGCGAATTTGGGTGCATCAGATATTGATTCTAGACTGGAGGAGCTTTTGATTGATGGAATACTCTATGCTTTCCAGGAGCAGACTAGTGACGATGCCAATGTGATGCTCAATGGTTTTGGTGCAGTAGTAAATGCTCTTGGACAGAGGGTGAAACCTTACCTTCCCCAGATTTGTGGTACCATAAAGTGGCGCCTGAACAACAAGAGTGCCAAAGTTAGGCAACAGGCAGCAGATCTCATTTCTAGGATTGCTGTTGTCATGAAACAGTGCCAAGAGGAACAGCTGATGGGTCATCTTGGTGTGGTCTTGTATGAGTATTTGGGAGAGGAATATCCTGAAGTTCTTGGATCAATCCTGGGAGCGCTCAAGGCAATTGTTAACGTCATTGGTATGACAAAAATGACCCCTCCTATTAAAGATTTGCTTCCTAGGTTGACTCCAATATTGAAGAACAGGCATGAGAAAGTTCAAGAGAATTGTATTGATTTAGTCGGTCGTATTGCTGATCGTGGAGCCGAGTTTGTTCCAGCCAGGGAGTGGATGAGGATTTGTTTTGAGCTCCTTGAGATGCTTAAAGCTCACAAAAAGGGAATTCGACGAGCTACTGTGAACACTTTTGGTTATATTGCCAAAGCCATCGGACCTCAGGATGTCCTGGCAACTCTGCTGAACAATCTTAAAGTGCAGGAGCGTCAGAATCGTGTGTGCACTACAGTTGCAATTGCTATAGTTGCAGAAACCTGTTCACCATTTACCGTACTGCCTGCTTTGATGAACGAGTATCGTGTCCCAGAGCTAAATGTGCAGAACGGTGTGTTGAAATCCCTCTCCTTTCTTTTCGAGTACATTGGCGAAATGGGCAAAGACTACATCTACGCAGTGACTCCATTACTGGAAGATGCTCTCATGGACCGAGATTTAGTTCACAGGCAGACAGCAGCATCGGCAGTGAAGCATATGGCTCTGGGAGTTGCAGGGTTGGGATGCGAGGATGCGTTGGTGCACCTGCTAAACTATGTGTGGCCAAACATATTCGAGACATCACCACACGTGATAAATGCGGTAATGGAAGCAATAGAAGGAATGAGGGTGGCGTTGGGGGCAGCAGTGGTATTGAACTATTGTCTGCAGGGGTTGTTTCATCCGGCGAGGAAGGTGAGGGAGGTGTACTGGAAGATATATAATTCACTGTACATAGGAGCACAGGATGCTCTTGTGGCTGCTTATCCGGTGTTGGAGGACGAACAGAACAAGCAGAGAGGGGAGGGTGAGATGGAGGAAGAGGAAGAGGAGGAGAAGCAGATCAATATATACAGTAGACCTGAGTTGATGATGTTCGTATGAGCTTCAACCACTTCCGTGATGAATTGCTGCTTTTTATCTTTGTTGTTTTGGTAGTGTGTATTTGTACTGCTAACTACTTAGTCTGCAACCTTTACGTTTTGCTTTCTAAATAAAATACTCCATCTTATAACATTGGATAAAAGTTACTCCTCCAACTGTTGAATTCATTATTGCTCTAGTTTAATTTAAGTATTGAATATATATATTAAATTACTAATTCAATCAGTAAATTATTGGTAAAACAAGTTTTTTGTTCGATTATAAAGCTTGATTGGTGATTGTTTCGTTCAAATAGGTCACGTAGTGGCATTTTTTGAGACACACCACCAAAACGACGCAGTCTTGTGATTTTAGCTTAGTTTTTTGGAAATTGGACTAAAAAAATTACGAGTAATTACCTTTTTTTTTTACTTATGTCATATTTCTGTTTTAATTAATAGCCATTACATCACATGTCTGAATATTCATTATTAGTCATTTTATTTAAGTCATCAAATTCATAACCTAACATAATGTGATAACATCAAATTTTCAAACTAAAACGATCAGATAAAATGTTTACACTTATGGAAACAAATACTTTTTTTGAAACTTGGAAACAAATACTCAATTGCTGGAAAATTAATATTTCATGCAAATTGTTGGGTTGAATTGATTTTTTTTTAAAGAGATTTAAAGTAGAAGTATAATTTTGGTTACTCTATTTGAGTAGTATAGATTTGGTTAAATACTTTATTCCGGTAGTACAGTTATATTAGGCCTAAAATAGAGCTTGTGTGAAACTTATACATAGTGACTTGTACTTTTCACTTATAAACTTTTGTAGCTTCTACCTTTTAGTGACTGATGATAAAATAATTTGTTCTCTGCCCGTGGAGTAGGTCGCATGGACTAAACCACGTAAATTTTGTGTTTTTTTTTCTTATTATCAAATTTAATTTTGCAACTCTATTGTTCAATTTCTTGACAAGCGGTAGCAGAGCTATAAACGTGTTTCGTGGAGAGCGATAAAATGTGAAAAGAAGTTACCAGTAGAATTGACGACAGTGTAGAAAATCGTGATAGAGATAGTATTAGTCTATATTGTCTGGAGGATAAAGTCTTTAAGGAGGTAGCTGATGGAAATACTGTAGTAGAGACTATAAAGTATGTATCAGAGGAGATCCTTATGAATAAGCTTTATCATAAAATGTGACTGTATATCTTAAAGATGATCGAAGGCAAGTAAGTAAGAGAACATCTTCATAAATTTAATAGGAAATATTAGATTTGAAGGTGTTGAGGTAATGCTCGGTAACGGGAATTAAACTATGTTTTTATTCTATTTTTGTCTAGGTCTTATGAGAATTTGTAGATACTATCATGAAAGGTAAGGACAATTTCTATAATTAGTGTATACTATCATGCAGGGTAAGGACAATTCTTATAAGTGATATTACGAATGTGTTGTCTATGAAATTGATGTGATTTAAGTTTCAAGAGAGACAATGGAGGCTCTAGGTTATCAATTCACAGTGACAGAAGAATGAAGAACAAAAAGTATATAGTTTGACGGGTTGTTAATGCACAGAGGTTTAACATGTATAGAATGATTGTCCTCATAGGAGAAACAGACAAGAATAAGAAATTTGATTTCTGTGGGTGCTTTGGCGAAGCATGTTATTTGGTTTCTCAGGTGGTGCTAGAATTATTCAAATGTTCAGTGGTCATGTGGTGACAATGAAGGATAAAGTGTAGAAATTGCACTTATACCTTGATTGGTAGCTTTGTGGTGCCAATGTTTGAAAGTCTTTGTGAATTATGTAGAAAAGCAGGTGGAGTTTGGAATTGAGACTCCGAAACAGGAAAAGATCAATTAAATAGATTCATTATGAGTAGCACCTGATAAGTCATGACACAAAATTCGTATTTGTAATTACACAGGAATTCTGCAAGATGGTCGCGTGCTAGGTATGGATCTTGAAGGGCATGAAACAACTAGTGGTATCCTTGACAAGTCTGGCTTGGTTTTGGTTCCGTGTGGTAGAACTCGAGACCCTTTGAGGTTTGGTAGAAAGTTATTCTAGTTGTAGTGTTGAGAATAAATCAACTCAACAAAGGAGAATTGTTGGGTTGAATTGATTTCTTGAAGAGATTTAGAGTCATTAAAAGTATAGGTTTGGTTACTCTATTTGGGTAATACAGATTTGGTTAAATATTCTATTTGGGTAGTACAGTTATACTAGGTCTAAAATAGAGTTTGTATGAGACTTATATATAGTGGTTTGTACTTTTGTCTTGTAAGCCTTTTATACTTCCACCTTTTGGTGATTGATAATAGAATAACTTGTTCTCTTACTGTGGAGTAGGTCACATGGAGCGAACCTCGTACATTCCTGTGTGTTCTCCTATTCTCACATTATTCTTGTAACGTCCCAAAAATTTGTCTAGCCTAAATCAAGAACAAGGTATTAATATTTAAGAACAATTTATAATGATGAGAGTAATTATGTGACTAATGTAAATGATGCTAAAATTGATGTTAATGGATGTTGATTTAGTGGAAAAGATGTTTATTCAGGTTGGGGAATGTTTATATAGGAGTGTACGATCATCGGGAATCAAAAAGAGTCAAAAATGGCTAAGTAGTGCAGATTGGACCATGGTAACGTTCATTATGAGAATGGGTAATGAACCTTACCATGAGTAACGTTCATTAAGCTCAGGCATAATGAACGTTACCCTAGGCTGCAATCCAAAAAATCTGCAGTTGAATAATGAATGTTACGGGCAGCGTAATGAACATTATCGGGGGTTTGGACAGGTCATTAAGTAGGCCGAGAACATTTTATTCGGGACAAAACAACCCCAAAACACCTCAAACACTCTCCCAACAATCCTCTACTGATTCCAAGCCTTCCTAAACATCAAACCTACCAACATATGTCGAGATTTCATCAACGAAACATCAAATCAAGGCCCGAATCCATCCGTTCTTAACCTAGGGTTAAAAGCTACGGGAAAGGTAAGAATCTCTTGATTCTTGACTGAAATGTGGTCGAAATTGTGTACATTTGTTAAGGTTTTGATGGGTTTTCAGTGTAGTTAATGATTCCATAAGTCATTTGCTTAAAAACACAACATTTCGTGAGATTTAAGGATTTCGAGTTTTTTGGGAGAATTTC
>CANYCX013466010.1:0-15698 GCA_948193385.1 Breynia disticha f. nivosa | reverse complement strand
AAGGTGGGTCATGGGTGGGCTGTGAGGTATAATGTGGATGATGAACATGAGGTTAAGTGTGCAGAGGAGTCTCATGAGAACATGTTGGAATGGTTTGCCAAGTATGTTTAAGTGAAAACAAACCTTTTAGTTTGTGAATCATCGTGTAATAATTATGAGAGGTAGCATTCATAATGCTGTGATCTTTAGTTCTGAATGATGCTTTGCTTTGTTTGGAGTGACTCAAATGTTTAACAAAGTTGAGAAAAGGAACAAAATTTTAAGAAGATCCGTGAGTGAGAACATAATTCTTTGAGAACAAGTGTGAAGAATAAAATGGAGTCGTGAATTGTTGGATGTTTTCAACTATGTTGTCACCGTTCTCAATTCGCAATGCATCCAAAAACAATTCGTGCACAAATACTCATTATCCGTAGTTTGTGTTTTCGACGTAAAATTATTTTATTATTTTTTATAGATGACAAAAATTAAACGGATAAAACTTTCCAAATATTATTGTGCTAATTACTCTTATAGAAGTTTGATTTTGTGATAATGGCACGTAAGTTTTATAAATTATAAATTTAACCAACTTTAGTATAATGACATTTTTAAGATTTAATATTGTAAAAATAGCCAATTTTTATGTGAATTTATTTGTTTATTATATATGATGTCAGTTAAATTTTTGTCAACATATATTTATGAACAATTGCAAACCTATTTCTCACTTATGTGAACTAATATGAACAAATAATTTTTAATATTGATATTATGAACTTCTATGAACTTTTTTTAAATATAGTTTAAGAATTTATTAAACTTTGTATCAATATGTTTTTGTGAACCTTTATAAACTTACGAAGACAAATTGATAATTAGTTACTTTTTTAATATAGATCGTTTCATCGATTATATCAATAATTTACTAAACTTGAGAGCGGAGGAGATTCTAGTAATTGTGAACTTTCCATAAACATGGGTTTTGTTTGAAGTCCACTAGCTCATGACATGACATGGCAATTATGTATTCTTTTTGTGTGACCACGAGATATCCTAAGCATTCCAGACTAATTTCTATTCGAGCCAGACAGAATTACAAGGCGGCAAAGCTCTTCCAACCGAGTTTTAACGCAGTTACGTACTTAAAACTCGAACTCGAAATCTCTATTTAAACTGAAATAACCCCACGTCAGTTGATCTATACGTACATGTCAATTATATATATGGGAACACATTAAATTATGGATAAGAAGAGGCAAATAATGTTTGATATGGACATTCATAATCTATCACATAAGCACTCACAACTCAATTTATATTTTATAATAACGATAAATTCAGAATTTTTTTTTATGAAAACGGAAATGATTATTTGTTTTTCTTTGGAATTATTAAAATATTTAGTTGGTTTTCTTTTGATGGGTCCACTTTTTATGGATATGAGCAAGAATTATGAAAATATAAGAATTATGAAAATATAAGAATAAACAAGTCAATGTATTGCATCTTATAAAAAAAAAGAAAAAAAGCAAGTTGATTATTCCGATGAATTTTCTTTTCCAATATATGAATTAGAAGACTAAAATAACTTGAATTGTATATTTTATAACATAATACTAATTCTCAATAAATACTCATTTTTTTAAATGAATTTAACCAAAAAGTCAAACAATTTTCATTTGAAATGTCTAGTTTGTATTTATAAAAATAACAAAATATCAACTTAATGGACAACTAATTATTTATAGATGACTTGTGAATTCTCACTCGTAATATATATTTTTTGTAATTATTTTTTAAATATTAAATGTGATTTTCAATCTTTTCAATAAAAATATAAAATATAAAACGACCTTTGGTAATTTTTTGAAAGAAAAAGAAATATTTATTTTTAAAAAAATATATTCTGCTAAAATCATTTTATAGGTGGATTCTTAGATGAGAACGGTCTGCACCACTGTTGGTGAGGACGACATTACCACCACTAAAATCTACGTAACAAAAAAATTTAAAATTTTCAATTTGGAGCGTTAATTTTTAACGTAACATATATAAAATTATGATACTCATAAAAAAATTTACAACTTATATTTTCATTACATAGAAAATTTGTTTTATTATATAATAAAAAATAAAAAAATTATTATAATTTTACTAGCAAAAGTCAGAACATGTGTGAATTCCTTTTCGCAAATGTCAATCGCATGCTCGTTTGGGAGTAAAAGCGCGTGGACTCAATAACAAAGTACACGCTTTCTTTTTAATAATTACTTATTTTATTTTTATTTTTTTAAATTAGTCCACACTCTGTTTTCCACTTCAATTTTCTGTCACTCGTTTGGGAGTAAAAACAGATATTTTTTTTCTTCAAAATAGTCATTTTCACTTTTTTAATTCTGTTTTGTACAAAATAAATTTTCATAGATGTAAACTACATATAAATTTTATGTAAATTTTATATTTAAATTTAAATATTTTTATTTATAAATAGATATAAATTTAATATAAATTTGTAATTTAATATATTCTAAATTGTATGTTTTTATAATATTTTTAAAGATAAACTTACATTGTTTTTTTTATTGCTTTAAGCTAAATTCCAACTTGATGTAAATTAAATTTTATTTGCTTAGAACTAAGATATATTTATAATTTAATAAGTAAGAGCGCAATAAAACTTAAACAATGACTAATTTGTAAATAAAAAATAAAAACAAGCTATACATGCAATCAACCAAAGTTTTAGGAAGATTGGTCGGTCTATAACGAATGCTCGATTAATCATTGAGTTTTAGTTACAACTAACTTATGTAAATATCAATTCGACTTTAGTTAATAAAAAAAACGATAGGTCTGGTATCCTATTATTTGGTATCAAAACCATCATTACCTAATAGTACCTAACAAAACAAATTGCAAAAAAGTCGATTTATCGATCTATGAGAGATACTCGACCAACTATTGAAACATGATGAACTATCTTTTTTTACTGCACGTTCTCCTATAATACTATTTTTATTATTGTGTCTTTTATATATTATTTTTTATTTATCTATTTTTAATTTTTAATATGCTAAGGATTTTTTCTGTAAGTATTATAAAATAGATTGACATTGTTGTCTTTTTATGGATTGAGTCAATGAGATTTCCAACATCATCATCCCTATGATCAACATCAACAACAGTAGAAAATTAATTAAAAGTTAAAAAAATAAACATGATTTTTTTTTATTTGGTCAATCATGAGGTATATTAGACATGTTAGATTAATTTTTATTCGAATTGAGCAGGACCACAAAGCGACAAAGCTTAAAATTATTATTATTATTATTATATATTTTAAATAAATAAATTAATATTATTTAAAGTAATAATTAAAGTATAAATAAATTGATTAAAATATTATTTTTCATATTTAGAACATAAAATATAAATTAATATTAATAATAAAAAATATTTTTTATTTTATAAAATAATAAATATTTTGAGAACTAATTTATAAAAGAACAAATCAAATAATTGAAGTTTTAATTCTTAAATTAACAAAATTAAAAAAAAAATCCTAATCTTCTCTTACTATTCTTCTCTCTATCAAGATCCCAACTTGAAGTACAACACATTACAACACAGCGCTTCACTGTCTCCATTTCTCTCTCTCAACTTCTTTAGATCCAAAAGCTCAAACCCACTTCCAAGAAACTAGTTTGTTTTTTTTTCCTTCTCAGTATATTATCAGTCATTCATTCTCATCTTCAAAGCATAAAACTTTTATTTTCATGTTTAATAACATAGCAAGAAACATGGAATCGAGATTATCGCCTTTCACTTGAGATTCCCCAAAGTTTGATAATTTTTAAGCTTATTAGGACTACCCTTTTCTTCTTGATCTGTAATATATTGTTTTTAGCTACCACATTTTGATCTCCTCCGCCTTGTTTTTATTTTGCCTGTTTTAGCCTTCGAACTCGTGTTTTCAGCTTCATTTTAGTTAAAGATTGGTTCTTGAGAATTTTAGTTAAAGATTGGTTCTTGAAGTTTTTTTTTTGTAGGTTTTAAAGCAGTTTAGCTTTCTGAGTTGATTTGATATGTAGGCTTGGTGGGTTTTTATGATCTTAATTAAATTCTGCTAGTTTGATCTTATCTGTTATTTTAGTGCCTATCCTGGACAGTTATTGTTATAACATTGGAGTTGGAGTGAAACACTTTTGATTAATCATTTTAAGGATTTTTCATGTGTTTTTGCTAAGATGCAGGCTGATCAGAGAAAAAAGGTAATTTTTATTTCTGATGTTGTTTATTTCTAGCATGTTTTTATCCAAATAATTCTGTTATATTATATCTATTTAGTTCCAGTTTTGTTTGAGGTGTGATCAGATGTGGTGATTAGAGTTTTTATGTATGTCTTTGCTAAATCTTATCATTTTGGTGTAAACTGATTACTAATTCATGTGTATTTGCGGTGTAATTATCATTCATGCTCATCTTATTGCCAAAAGCAGCTTGTCGTGTTTCTTCAACACATTATTAGGGCAGGTCCACTAAACTGTAGTTCCATCATTATTGATCTAAGGCCTTAACTTTACTTATCATTATTCTGTTAAAGGTGCTTATGTGATTGATTTTAATTTTCAAAACTCCTTACCAAGTCTTAACACTTCTAAAGAAAATTGAGTGTTTGATTGAGGATTTATGTCTGTGTTCAAATGTATGATTATGAACAACTATTCATCCTCCTTTCTACTTTTCCCTACTTTTTGTTTATTTTAATCTCTTAACCTGGTGGGTTTCTGAATTCAAATAGTTTGTGTTAGAGATCACTTCTTTTTAATCGCTCGTAGAAATGTGATCATTATGGTAGTATTGTTAGAATGGGCCAAAAGTAATTGAATGTTTCTTTATAATTAATTTGGTTTGAGATTTAAATTGAGGATGTTCATGATCAAGGATTGCAAACAGGACTAATATTTGCACCCAAATATTATGTACTTTAGAACAATGATTAATGAACGTATGGGCCAATATTGTGGCGATGCCATTTCTTTAAATACACTTTGTAATGAACTTTTAATGTATAATTCTTTCCTTTTTCACTGTTATTAAGTGAATTTGTCTTTATCTGAGCCTCTTGGTGTATCTTTTGTTTTGCTCAAATTGCTTCGTTGTTTATGTCAGTCATCTGTAGATGTAGACTTCTTTACTGGGTATGGTGAGGGAAGCAGATATAGGATAGAGGAAGTTATTGGTAAAGGAAGCTATGGAGTGGTTTGTTCTGCAAATGATACTCATGGAGGAGAGAAGGTTGCCATCAAGAAAATCAATGATATCTTTGAACACGTTTCTGATGCAACCCGGATCCTTCGAGAAATTAAACTTCTTAGACTCTTGAGACATCCAGATATAGTGGAGATCAAGCATATATTGTTGCCTCCTTCTAGGAGGGAGTTTAAGGACATATATGTTGTTTTTGAGTTGATGGAGTCCGATCTACATCAAGTTATCAAGGCAAATGATGACTTAACGCCAGAACATTATCAGTTCTTTCTTTATCAGCTTCTTAGAGGCCTGAAATACATACACACGGGTAACTGACTTAATTTTTAAGTTCTTCAAAATCTTTCCCTAGTAATAGTTTTGGAAGCATTTTTTCACTCAAGTGTGTTAATCCTTTATACACTTCTATCAGTTTATGTAACCGAGTGCTGGTTTCTTCTTCATCCATGCAGCCAATGTGTTTCATCGAGATTTGAAACCCAAAAATATCTTAGCAAATGCTGACTGCAAGCTCAAGATTTGTGACTTTGGACTTGCTAGAGTAGCCTTTAATGATACCCCCACTGCCATTTTTTGGACGGTAAGGTTCCAATCCTAATGTGTGTGGTTTGCAAATTTTTATGTCTAATTTTCATGAATGGCTGTTTTGGTTAAAAAAGTTAGAAGA
Organism: Breynia disticha f. nivosa; assembly: GCA_948193385.1. Lineage (NCBI taxonomy): Eukaryota > Viridiplantae > Streptophyta > Magnoliopsida > Malpighiales > Phyllanthaceae > Breynia > Breynia disticha. Next base: position 9,778 of record CANYCX013466010.1, on the reverse strand, counting down.
ATGACATTTGGTTCTTGTGCTTGCAGGATTATGTTGCAACTAGATGGTACCGGGCTCCTGAATTGTGCGGATCATTTTTCTCAAAGGTGCCTGATCAATCACCTTTTTCCCCCCTCTTTTCTAGGAATAGCTTGTATACAATTTCTTACTTCGACTAATGATTTTTTTATTTTCAGTATACACCAGCAATAGATATTTGGAGCATAGGATGCATCTTTGCTGAACTTTTGACCGGAAAACCTCTATTTCCTGGGAAAAATGTTGTCCATCAATTGGATCTGATGACTGATTTGTTGGGAACACCATCTCCTGAAGCAATTGCTAGGGTACTTTCTCTTTGAATATTCTTGGCACAAAGAACAGTTTAATGATTGATGTTTCATATGAATGCTTTTCGATTTTGTATTAAGCTTATGTTTCCATATGATTAGGTACGTAATGAAAAAGCTCGAAGGTACTTAAGCAGCATGCGGAAGAAGAAGCCTATTCCTCTCACTCATAAGTTTCCTAATGCAGATCCGCTAGCACTTCGATTGTTAGAAAGGATGTTAGCATTTGAACCAAAAGATCGACCTACGGCTGAAGAGGTTTCTATCTGCACCTCTTAGTCATCTTGATATTTTGTGCCCTATTGGTGATGAAAAATGTTTTGTTGCATCTTGGCAGGCACTTGCAGATCCTTATTTTAAGGGTTTAGCCAGGGTTGAGAGAGAGCCCACTGCTCAAACAGTTACAAAGATGGAATTTGAATTTGAGAGACGAAGGATAACTAAGGAAGATGTACGAGAGCTCATATATAGAGAAATTCTGGAGTACCATCCGAAAATGTTGAAGGAGTACTTGGAAGGTTCAGAGCCAATGGGCTTCATGTATCCAAGGTTCTTACATTTTAAAATTGCTACTTTAGTCTTCAATATAAATATCTTAAGGCGTCTTGCTATTTCAAATCTGTGAAATCATTTGGATGATCCTTGTTTCAGATTTTTATTAATTTATGAGAGTACTATCACTAATAAATTGTTGCTAATGGATTATTAAATGCAGTGCGGTTGATCATTTCAAGAAACAATTTGCTTTTCTGGAAGAGCACTATGCAAATGGTGCAAGTGTTCCTCCGCCTGAGAGGCAGCACGCATCTTTACCCAGGTATAGCCGTCTCATATGTGGTGCCATTGCGGAGGTCAACAATTAATAATTTTTCGTATTCTGTCGGCTTCACTAATGAAAGTTGTGCTCACAGGCCCTGTGTATTATATTCGGATAAAACGGTGCAGAATTCTGCAGAAGTTGCTAATGATCTTTCCAAGTGTTCCATTAAAGAAGTTGAGAAGCCAAATATGGAAAGAAGTGGTATTCCTATGACAAGACTTCCTCTTCAAGTTCCTCAAAGTATTCAAGGCATGAATAATAGTAATTCTTTTCTTTTTATTATTGCAAAATCGTCCTTCCTTTTTAGACTTTAATTATAAAGGTTAATACATTTGGTTGGCGTTTCTTTGACATCATTTGAATGGTATTACAGCAGGTGCTGCTAGACCAGGGAAAGTAGTTAGTTCAGTTCTCCATTACAGCAATTGTGGTGCAGCCGCATCAGAGGCTATTGAACAGCAAAGGATGGTCAGGAATCCAGCTGTCCCTGCTCAATATGCCACCGCAAATGGTTCATATCCAAGAAGAAATCCAGTGTGTAAAAACGAGAGGGGGGAAGATGAAAGAGTTGAAGGGTCCAACGGATTGCAGCCGAAACCACAGTACATGGCAAGGAAAGTCACGGCAGCTCAAGGTGGACCAGGAAGTCACTGGTATTAATTAGTCCCTTCTCCTTGCAAACTTAGTTCCTCGACTGCTTACATGTTACCAATGGCGAGAACTCACTAAATCATCAGACATCGGCGTAGATTAATCAGCTGCAGACATGAAAACATCAATTTCTGCCGCGTTCTACGGCACGAAGGTGGGAAATGGAGGAAATCAATCAAGCTTTTTTTTTGTGGCACATCATTGATCTCAATTCTTTGAATCCACCGCAATGTTATCCTCCTCTGGCTTAGTCAGATAACCACTACTACCCTAGAAATGTGCAATGTTGTGAACTAGTAGGGAGGGACTGGTTGGTATTCGTTTGAACATAGAAAAGAGTGAGGGTATCAGTTCACCATATTTAGGGAATGACGGTTGTAATAGCATTTGTCTTCATCTGTATTTTGTTTCAAATGGAGCATAAATCCCAAAGTCCCACTTACTTATGGCAACTTTAAATCAATTTATGTTTGGTTGATTAATATAAGCGTTATCTTCAATGAAACTGTATAAAGGCATTAACCTGTTTAAATCATTACATGTTGGATTACTTGTGGCATCTTTAATTCATTGTAAGTCGCCTTAATTTCGCTCTTATACAGAAGACACTCTTGAAAGTTAATCAATGTTCGCTTGGGTTCTGAAATTGTCACTGTTTAATGAATTCTCTAACTGGTAATTACTGTAGAATAGCCCAAAATCTCTGAGAGTAGCAAACTCGTCAAGAAATGTTAGTTTTTTCAATTAAGCCTCAAGGTCCAGCAGCAACGAATGAAAAGTAAAGTTTGAAATCAACCGAGAAGAGCATAATATTTGACCAAAGAAAAAGAGAACTAGCACTAAAGTTTTCCATATAATACCGATTCAAGGGAGGGTTAGTACAACAAAAAACGTCTAAAGCCTAGTACAAGCACATGCTGCTGTTTAATGTCCTTGCCTCCCCTCCATCAGTGGATCCTTTGCTTCACCCTCCTTCCATTTCCATCACCTTCCAATTCGTTTCCATATCCTCCACTATCCAATCTGCAATGTTCACTCATTCTTGCCACATACTGCAATACTTCTGTAATCACCCATGGACAGCTTTCCTTCAAGTATTCAAATCCATCCGTTTGCATCACCGCTGAAAACACATCCACAACAATATCTATGTCAGTTGTGCCTTCATTTACTGACTAACATAAGCACATCCTAGATCACATCAGAACTCGATAACGGAAACCAAGGGGATGATTACACATATCTTACCTCTTAAATTTTCAGGTAACGCAATAAATTTCAGACACACGGCTTTCAACTGGGTACACTGATGCTGCTCGGCCAAGGCTAGAGTTGTTGCAACTGCGTTTATCGCGACGTCTTCACAAAGTTTAGCCTCACAGATCAGCTTGAGCCTCTCTAGTGCATAACGGTCAGCTGCAGCAAGAAGATGTTGCAACACCAGTGAAGACGTCCCTTTATTACCCAGACCAACATACTCTACCATGTCAGGCAAGTCATCCCAGTATATAAAATGAAGCAGTGCCTGCAAATGACCAACAAATACAAGAAAGCACACAAATCAATTCATACTGTAGCCTTCAAGAGAAAATGCACAGTGCAGTTAAGAATTTCTCAAAACTCCAACCAGATCATGTACTGGTCCAAATGCCAACTCCACACATCTATTGTGAATCCACCTCTGACTATCACAAGCCAAAATGGAGATAATATTGTTCCATCAATCAAACAGAATCTAACAATTAAAGAACATTTCACTTTGAACATTTACTTCCAGATTTGCCATTTATTACTTTCTATTTTGGGTAATCAATGATTGACATCATCGGTGTCGCAAAGCCTATTTTTGTAGTTGAAATTCTTTGCAAGAGCATAAACAAACACAAATCATAATTAGAGAAAATAAAATGTAGTGAAGATGCCAATCAGTAATAACTGACTAGATGCATATGTAGGCAATCACAAAAAGAAGCCAGAAGACAATAAACCTTAGCTGGAGACTGCAAAGGTTTGAGTACAGGAACAACGCCTTAGTGGCCAAATCCAGATGTGCATTCATGAATAGCAACACAGATATTCCGTATGGCACCACAATTACTCACCAAACATAGGCAGCCAAAACCTACCTCATCCATAAATCTTACAGAGGAATTAATAACAATCTCATAATCAATGCACAAATGCTCATATATGAGACTGCATATCCAGAACAACTCACCAAACTCCTTCAACATTAACAACAATATTAACATTTTTATTCCGCAAATAAAATCAACTATGCAGTCTGGAAAAGCAACTAATGATACATCAAAGTGCTAAAGGTTGCAAAAGCACGTAATATTGTCTCCCCCTAAAACCAATTATGGAACTTCTTTTGAAAATGAAATGCCCTCTACAATTTCCAGCCCTATTGATGTAGCTATATACTGGCTCTCATGAGAATAAAAACTCTGTTAAAGCTTTGAAGAGCAATGTAAGTCAATCGATATAACAGTCAAAGAAAATAGACAGGCTCTAAAAGAATACGACACCCGAAGCGTGAAAGAGACAAGTGCCAACAAGAATGCACGTACGTTGACAAGCATTGTATGAGAAAAAACTAATGAGAGAGAGAGAGAGAGAGAGAGAGAGAGATAACCTTGAAAATAGGGGCTTCCATGTCTTCAACCTTTATGCATAGAGTATTATGATCTTTCATTGGACCAAAAAGTTGTGCCTTGAATACAGGAGATCGAGAAGCAAGAATCAACTTGTGAGCAGAAAAATTTTCCCCATCAACTTCAAAATTGACATCACTTCCCCTTCCACTTTCCAAAAGCCTTCCAAATTGCTGACCAATATTAGAAGGTGGTACAGAAATAGAATATGTTTTTGGTCCTTCTGTCTGAGACTTCACAACACCAACACTGCAACAGATTACGAGGCTATCGTCTTTAAGATAGTCTGATGTCTCTAACTGAGTCCTTTTAAAAAATCTTTTATATCCCCTGCATTTAATAATGTCGCACATAAGATTGAAAATTCAACCAAAATTCTCAAGGCAATATCAAACTACTGCAACATATACCATGGCTAGAGAAATTTCACTTCTGCAATGAAGAAGGCACAGCCCAGAGCAGGACCTCAAGCCTCTGCAGAGTCTAATAAATTATTTTGAGAAAAAAAATTCGATGCAACGATCCTAAACACAGTTACAGTATAACAATCATAAAAATGCCTCCTAAATTAAAAATTGGTTATTTTTACTTAGATAAATTTTCAATTCCTAAAATCCAAAGAAAAAAGATAAAACTAGAGAAAGATCATTTCACAGCAGCAACCCACATTAAGGCACACATGGGAGAAATCAGCTGAGAAAAAAAATTTGCTATCTATGAGATCAATTATTATTTTAACCAAAGAACGCTAACACAAAAAGGTCATGTAACTAAACATTGTAGAAAAATAAACACAACAAGATCATGAGTTTCCTTAATGTCCACATTCTCGAAATACATACCCTCATACATTAGACAATCTAGCCAAGTGATTAAACTGCACAAAGCCCACAGAAAAGAGAGAAACTTTCAGAACACAATCCGGACCTAATGTCCAAACTCTAAAGTCTGTTACAACTCAACAAATAAAATTATTTCCAATATTATTGAACATTTCCCAATTGTTCCCACCAACTAGAGAAAGAGGATGAATTGATGTTTAGCTAATTTGAATTCTAATTCTAGTAATAAAACAGAAGAAGAACATTACTTTACGCAATGTCCATACTATAGGCATTCAATCCAAAACTCAGAAACATAACAAGATCACCACTTTCCTTAACGTCCATATTCTCATATCACATTCCTCTCATCCATCACACAATCAACCACACACAGAGTCCACAACAAAGACCCAATCTTTCACAACACACAATCCAAGCCAATAATGCAAACACTTAAACAATCGTTCAACTCAACAAAGAAAAAAAATACCTAAAGTGCTTCAACATTTCCAAGCAAAAACCAATTCATCACACAACTAGTATGTAAGCATCTGAAAACACAACAAAGAACAAATTTTTAACAAGAAATAAAAATCCAACTCACCACATACTCCCACGATACTTAAGGGTATAAGGCCCACTCTCAAGAGCTCTCCCAAAATGACTATGAATCTTATGCCTTTCTTTTCCACTCTGATCAATCAACTTCAACTCAAACAACGCCCTAACATCAGTCCCTTCACTCGCCAAAGCGATGAAGAGTGAAACGTAAGCAGCATTATCCTCGGGGCTTTTCCCATCTGGGTAAAAATAAATCGCCCACGCATACCCACCGATCATAAATGTATCTGATGCAACGTATTTCCCGATCCCCATTCCTTTAGACAAAGAATAACCGTTGATCTTGAATTCATGGGACCCATTTACGGTCTCTGTGCGAGAAGTTGAGGTTGTCGTCGTTGTAATTGAGAGAGACGTAGAGGGTTTTGAAAACTCGCCGCTAGAAACCCTAATTGTGTCCATCAACTAGGGTTTGTGGGTAAACGAAGTTTTTGCGGATTTGGGGGGAAACTGAACTGGGTCGGATCAGGATTCGAGAATAGAGAGAGAATCGTTGGGTTTGAAAAGTTAGGGTTTAGTTTTATACAAATGGGGACTTTTCAAAAAGAGGGTTGATGAGGAGTGAGTGAAAGGGATGGTTTTATAAGGAAGGAGTAACTGGAGTAAAGAATTGAGATTTGGGTGATCGGAAATTGAGAGGTGGGTATGTGGAGAGAGAGGAGAGATTGATTGGAGGTGTGAGAGGAACGTTGTTGAGTTTAGGGTCCGAATCATTGACGTTAGCATTATTAGTATTTAAAAGCAAAAATGAAATGGTAAAGAAATCATGGAAAATAGTTTTTTTCTGCTTGAATTTGAGGACCATATCGACTTTGGTATTTTTTTTTTGGACCATATCGACTCGGGGCATAGTAACCCCAATACAATCTTCCCATAGCGTCTCGGAGCTCCAGGTCGGAGGCGACTCCCACTCGCAATAACATCGGTCCTGTTCACATCCATATTTAGCCAATTTATCAGCCAATCGATTGCCCTCCCTATATGTATGCTGAAATCTTAAGCTCCAGTCTCTTCCAAAAAAATTCTTGCAGCTTAAAACCAGTGGTGCCAATAGATGTAAAGTTTGTATGTCCTTCTGGAGCAGATTCAAAGTAGCTTTAGAGTCTACAGCTACTATCACCTTCTTAGCCCCAACTTCCCAAGCCATGGAGAGACAATAGAACACCCCCATATCTCTGCCTCAATCGCTGATGCATGCCCCAGATTGGCCCCGAATCCCCTGACCCAAACTCCTGCGTGATCCCTCAGCACACTACCACAGGCCGCCTTCCCATTTCTTCCCTGACATACCCCATCCGTATTGAGTTTGAGCCACCCTTCTGGTGGTGGATCCCAACCAAGCAGCACTTCCATTTTTGAAGCAATCAATTCACTGGGTTTCTCATGGGCTTTTACAATGGTTCTCACCTGTCGCCGAAAAAAATCAACATTCAGTTCAACATTCGACCTATTAAACACCAAACCGTTCCTTCTCTTCCACATCCACCAACAGATTACAACGAAAAGTGCGTTTCACGACATCGCTTCCCATTGAACAGAGGAGCTTTTAAGATTTTGTTCCACCCATTGTAGGAAATCCCCCTGAAAGAAGCCCTCCTATACCCCAGCCTTCACAAAATACTCCCATATTTTTTTTGCTTCCTGGCAGTCTCTAAATAGGTGAATGGGGGTTTCCTCTTCCCTCTCACAAATGTTGGATCTTGGATCAACCCCTAGTCCTCTTCTTGCAAGGTCTGTTTTTGTAAGCACCTTGTCATTAAGTAAGAGCCACCCAAAGCACTTCTGCCTTTTTGGTATTTCCAACCGCCACAATGCCCTCCAGGCTTGACATCGCCCATTGTTTCTACTAATTGACCCCTCATGGATTCCCTGTTGTTGAGCCCAGTAAGCCAAACTTACCGTGAAATCCCCTGTCTGCGATAGTCTCCATGTATAGGCATCTGGCCGAAAATCATGTTTGTGCACCATCCTTGCAGCTATTCGGAGGAGTAGATTGGCTGGAATTCTATGTTGGAATGAATTCCAATTCCATTGATTCCCTTCCCAATGGTCCGCCACCTTGCATGCTAGTTCTCTGTCGGAATGTTCTCTGACACATAGTCCAGTAACCGAAAATTACCCAGCCACTTGTCGCTCCAAAAATATGTGTTCTTCCCATTTATTACATTTCTACCCAGACCAGATCTTAACAAATCACCCTGCTTTGCAATGCCTTTCCATCATTCCATGTAGACGAGTTAGAACTGTAAGACTTTAGCACAAAGCCGTTTTCGTCACTTCTATTGTACTTTGCACGTAGAACACGTGAACATATTTATTGAGAGATTAAGCACAAAAATGTTGGTTGTCAATTGTTTTCCTGTGTGAATTCATTGGTCACGTTTATCTTTTAGAATAATAGCCACCGAAGTCGGCTCTGGTCTGGGGGCCGAACACTCATATTTAACAATAATGAGAAAATTAGCAAAACCAAAAAGTTTCATTCTTTACTCCAAAATTTCCATTCTTTAACTCCCAAGTTCCAATCTTTATCTCTCAATACCAAAAGGTTCCATTCTTTACTCCATTTCATAAGCTTCATTTCACAAAATGGGCGATACGCACTTCTCAAAATCATCAATTCCATCACTTGACAAAGCCACAAGGCCTGAATTACTTCGTGCAATTGAGTCCACTTTAGGCTCTTCGATGCTGTGATTAAAAAACTAAGAGAAGGTCGTGCAACTAGTAGGCCAATGAGGCCTGGCGAAATTGAGGATAAAGATTATTTCTTTGTGTCAAAAGATGAGTTTTTGTCAATGGTAGATAGATATGAGTCGGTAGAGTTTTTATTATATGGCGATTATAAGGGGATTCCGAAAATGGAAATTCGGGATTATATGGCCAGAGGTTGTGATATTGTGTTGAGAGTTGATGTTCAAGATGCTGAGACATTGAGGAATATTCTCGGGAATTCTGCTGTGTTTATATTTTGGTTGCTGAGAGTGAATTGGAACTTGTTGAGAGGTTGATTGATATGAAGGCTGAGAATGGCGAGTCTATTTTGATTATGTTGTTAATGCTGAGGTGGAGTCTATTTTTGATGCTGAAATGGCCAAAGTTGGACAAAGAGTTGCTTGTTGTATCATCGCCTCCTTCTACACTTCCATCACCAACTATTTTATTCATTTGTTGTAGTTTCCAGTCAGGTGATTTTGGGAAGTTTTTCTATCAGTTGAGCCACCTTCTAATCCTGACTCTGGATAAGTAAGTCATTAGGGGGCGGTAAACTAGTCGAGCTGAGCTGAGCTTTAGAGTGTTTGAGCCGAGCCTAAAATGAGTCTCTTAAATGAATATGTTCATAAGCCGAGTACCTGAGTGTTTAAGGTCGGCTCGCTTATTTAAACGAGCCTGAAATTTTGTTCAAACTTGGTTCGTTTATTCAAGAACGAGTCACAAACGAGCCAAACGCCAAGTTGCTCACGAATGACTCGACTCATTTACCGTCCTATAAGTCATGCATTCATGACAACATTTGAATGGATTTTTTAGCTTTGGTCCAGATACGATGAGTAGCAATACCTGGGGAGGTAAAACCTGGACATTTTACTTGCATTTCATATTTGTTTCTGTTGTAAGCATTTCAACAACTTAATTCCTCAGATTTAACTCTTAGGAGAGTATGATGTAGAAACTTCACGTTCTTCATGTTAACTTTGATTTATAAATAATTATATCAGTTAGATTGGTACTTCATGTAACGCCCCGAAAATTTTAAAATTTAAAATTTTAAGGAATATTTAAGGAAAATTAAATTTTTCCGTATGAGGATTTATTTAAATTAAGAATATTTTTAATTTAAATAGAATTAATAAATATACGATTTTTCGTATATAT
>CANYCX013465829.1:0-14298 GCA_948193385.1 Breynia disticha f. nivosa | reverse complement strand
TTCGTGTTTTAGTGTGGGTTTTTGGTTGGCAATCACCTCAGGTCGTGTGGAGGAAGTTTGGGCGATTTTAGGTGTTTTTGGATGGTTTTTCGGGTGTTAAAATGAAAGAAACGCGGCTTCTATTCTTAAAACTGCAGCTGGGCACGACCCTGGGCACGGTCGTGCCTCAGCCCAATTTTTGGGGCAGAGCACGCCCTCGGGCACGACCGTGCCCCAGGTCGTGCTCCTCTGCTGGGCAGATTTTTCTGCCGATTTCACTCGTTTCCGATCCCCTTTGGTTCCTACCCTACATATAATTATCCATACATGTCCTCTAACATAATTACTATCATTTTTCAACTCAAATAACATCATCAAACCTCAAATTGACCTCATTCGGTACTCAACGTACCATATGTCACATATAAATTCACTTACTCTTATCCCTAAATACCTCCCTTTTAAATATATATTTTTCCTATTTTAAAACGAACGAATTTCCGGGGCGTTACAGCTACATCTCTATCAACTCTTAAAAACCTACTCTTATTTAATTTAGTAATTTATCCACCATGCTTCAATCTAAAACCTCAAAATCGAATCCCTATTATACCCACAATACTATCATTATGTACTCAACATATAAAGAACAAGGAGTTACCTTAGATTTAGTAGTTCTCCTATGAAAATCCATCCATTTTAGCTAAGAATTGACCTTTCCACGTTTTCTAGGGTTTCTTTGCTTGTCTAGTGAGTTTTGTGAGTTTTTCTCCAAAACAAATGAAAGTGTACATCAATTTTATGTTGTAAATTTTTGAACGACACGACCCATGCCAAAGATCATGGCAAGCATAAATGGCAAGGTCCAAATTAAATTCAAGCACATCTCGTGCTTGTGCCATTTCCATGGCACGATGTAAGCAACCAAATTCAAACATGGCCTATGCTTACTTTCCTTTCCCATGGCACGATCAAATAACAACAAACACACCTCATGCTTTCTTTGTTTTTCGTGCCCACCATTTTTAATTTCTTAAACATGACCCAGTACAGCAAATTTGAAAGTACAACTCACACTATTCCATTCCACTTGAATTTATTTTCCTTATTAATCATATTTTTCATATGATATTATTTTCTATTAATTTTAGGGCGTTACATCAATATTTCATAAAACCAATTTTGGGTCTATTTGATTTAAACTATGTCAAAATAGTCATTAAGCATCAAATTATAGACCTAGTTCTTCATTTAATGACTAACATGTAACTAAATGTGAACAACCATGATTAAGATGAAAAATCACTTATTTTCCACTGTTTTAAAACATTTTTAACACTAAATAACATTTGAAAAAAAACAGCCCACTAAAAACACAAAACTAAGTCACAAACCTAGCCTGATTATGTGTTGTAATGTTAAGGTGACTGCTCTGATGCCATTGTTAGGTTTTCTACATGTTTAACATTCTATGACCATGGGATAGTTAGTCATAAACACACAAGAAAACATCCAAGATCACACCAAAACAATTAAAACGACATAACGTGACATAAAAACTTAAACTAGTTGATAAAAATTGAAGCTTCAAACGAAAGTTCAGTTTTTTACATTTCTTTCTTCTTGGTTGTGTATATGGGTGTGTTCTACAGTAACTATAGCCCTAAAATAATTTAGGACTATCTTCACATGGCCAAATTTAATGAGGTAGATTAGGGTTTGAATTCTTCTTTTTCTCTCTCCTTGATCTTATTACAAAGATGATAAAGTTCCATGTTTTTCTCTCCATGTTTTTCTCTTTTCCTCTTTAGTTTAAGACAACATTATCCAAATGATAATTTTTGTCTTAAAAATATGTTTGGGATTTTCTAATGAGTTTTATCCATTCAGGGCTCAATTACTAAAATTGGTCCAACTGCCCGATTCGGCCCAATGACCTGAATTTGACTTAAGCTGAAATTCCCATTTTTCCATTTTTTGTCTGTGTGCATCTGTTGGGTTGTTTAATAATGGTAATGGGTTTATTAATTCATAAATCATAGGTGCTCTCTAGTAAGATACTATGATCACCCAAAATTAAACAGCTAATAGGTAGTGCTAACAGTCCTACTACAACTCAAATTCTTCCTTTAACCTTTGATATCGTGATTTGCATAAAACATGTCTTTAAAATTCTTATTATGTGCTAAATTGATCTCTATGATAACATTGATAATTTCAAATAAATGATCCAATAATTCCATTTGGGTGCAGTCACACTCTTCTCAATCTTGCCTATCAAGCGTGTAGGGATATCTTCTCTCATTACGAAAGGATCAATCCCTTCACTTTACTAATGTTCTACTTGCAATCCATAACATACCCAATCATACTCATACTTTAACCATTAACGACCATGTTAGGCGTATGTCAAAGTACACTAAAAATCATATTTGTGACCCGTAGAATATGATCACCAAAAAGGTTAATACTAGTCTTAATTCATTTCCATTCTTAAGGAAATAACTGATTAGAGAAATTTTGAATATTAATCTCAAAACTTCCATGTTCTACTATCAAAGTCCCTAACTTTGATGCCTCAAATTTTTAATTAAAATTCTTGGATATTTTATCATACACATAGCACAGGTTAATACATGAATGATAAAATAATGTTTCATGATTTTATTAATCCATAATAAAAAGTACATACAATGCATTGAGGCTAGGGCTTACACTAACACATGTGTTACATACTGTCATCTAATCAGAATCAACATGCCTCACTATAAGATATTCGAGAAAATATACTTGCATTGCTTAGTGTGCAAAAATGTATCAATCTTTATTCAACATTTTCTTGTGCTTGTTGTCGTCCACAACCTTAATCTGTGAATGTATGCAGGTTCCTCCACGGTGCGTCATATCAAACTTAGCAATTGAAGATAATAGCGTGTTTCTATGCTGGCGATATGTAATTAAGCTCAATTATTTCATCCAATAATTGTTGTAATCCTCATCATTTCCAAAAGTTTTCCCCAATACACAAATGCCACTACCTTTTGTCACTCTTGTTGATGAATGTGTTTTCTGTGAAATTGATATCCATTAACCATATATGAAGGATATTTGTTCACAATCCGTGTAGGTCCTAACGCTATTGCAATGATGTGATCACTTGTGATGGTACGTGCAACTGGGGTGTCGACCACTAGTTAATTCAAAAGACATGGATTAAGTAAATAAATTTAGTGAATGCATGGTAGTTGTGATATATATATATACACACACATACACATTATTAACACATGCACCATAATAAATTATTCCTTACAAAAGAGTACATCCATTGACGAAACTATGAGTCCAAAATAATTTGTTCTTCTTCTGCATTGATATTTGTATAGGCAGGTCATACAATACAGGTAAAAAAATATCTACAAAATTTGAAGAACTTCATATTATGTGCATATTGATTAATTACTTAAATATATATAATCATATAATTGATATATGACATAAGTTTGTATCAAGTGATCCTCCTCGTCAATTATAGGTCTTCAAACATGTCTACCAGATATACATCCAGAATATATGAAAATAAATGAATCATCCAGATTTATTCCTTTAATGTTGTCAGCTATACTATTACGAGTCATTCAATTACTCACTTTGTGATTATTAAAATAATAAGAGCACTCAACTCTGCAATTGACTCCCAGTATTTTGATTCAAAAAATGCACAAAAAATAACAAACATCAACCTTTTGCATGAAAACATAGCAGCCATGACTTTTCATTCAAAAATCCTTAGCTTTTGCAAGTCTATGCATTAACTCAAATTAAAATCATAACCATCAGGAAATTTGACAGATCTAATCCAATAAAACAACAATCTCTTCTCATCTCAATTTAGTGTATATCTTGCCTTTCTGTACTTTATGTTTGTTTCATCTGGCTCCAAATCAGGTCTTCCGCACAACTCACGTATATCTAACACGACCTTTAGATTATCTTAGATTATTTTGGGAAAATCAAAAACTATATTGAATATGTTGTCAAAAATATTTTCCTCAATATGCCTAATCTACAAAGTCTCCCAATATGGAAGGTCCTAACAAATGTTTTTCTTCTTCCATCACAAGTTTCTTCTCTCTTGTGCATTGTGATCCTTTGCGCCATCCACAATCATTTTTATCAATTCTAAGCTTTTGATTTGCCGTAAAACTTTGTTCCATTACAACTAGGTGGTGTAGTTTCTGTTAGTACTCTTTTTCCTTTTTGAAATTTATTCTTGTTATTTCTAAATCGATGTTTCAGTGACAAGAATTTTCCATGACAATCAAACTAACATATTTTTCTATCCTTTTAAGGTAAAAAGCATTAGTAAACTCCACACAATGTGGGCAAGCATATTTTCCTAAAATGTTTCATCCTACAAATTTAATAACTAGACATATTTAATGAAACATAAATTTTTTAATAATTAATTAATTTATTATGACCAGTCATATGAATACGTACTAAACAACATAAAATATATCAAAAAGTCACTAATAGTCCATATTGCAGTCGCACACATGACAATTTTATTCTCTTGAAATATCATATGTAATGGTTCCATTGTACCAAAGACTTGTTAAGTATGCTATCAATAGTTGCAAGAAGACATCTAATTGTTGCTTCAAACTCTTTGTACTTTGTATGAGGACAGTTAGAAACATCATCTCATCTCGTGTACACATCATGGAGGTAGGTTGTATGGTGTCAAGATCACCGAACAACATGAGTACAACTGACCAAATGCTCCAAACGAACTAAAATCATTTGTGCACAGCCAAACATCAAGTTTTGAGTTTCTTCTATAAAATTTTGATGCACACGATTGAAATGTTTCCATGCCTCAACATCTGAAGGATGTCTCATCACACCATCTTCTTATACGTGCTCTGCATGCCATCACATATGATCATTAGAGGACTCTAATGAAAATAATCTTTGCAACCTCTTTGTGATTGAAAAATAAAACATTCGAGAATATAGAACTAGTTTAGCCTTCCCTTGATTCCACCTTGGATGTCCACATGTATTACGAGAATCAATCTCTGCGGTTGCACCCCAAAATATCATGCAATTATTTTTATAAGAATCAATGGCTTCGTACGTTAAACCAAGTCCTTCAACCAATTTTCTCGTATCATAATATATCTCCAGTAACATTGTCTCATAGTGAGAAATATGTCTAGCATAATCTGATAAAACGTATAATTCTCGCTTTGTTATTTTTAATTTGATTTTAGGCTAAATAATTCAGTCATCGCAGCCAATTAGCTAATATGACATCTAGACCATAATGACCTATTCACAGCTTCTAATATATCGTACATACGTTGAGGTTTCAAATATGGGGGCTTTAGAATGTGTTGAATGCTCAGAATTTCTTTTGCCTCATTTTACTGATCATCAATATCCATATAGCATGAACACCAAGACCATCGTAAACCATCTACTCCATAGTCATCCTAACTGATATGTATGAAATGTCAGACGAACGTCAGTAAAATTTTCCCTTATTGAGTTTGTATCATAAGAACTACTGCTACCTCCTTCATATTATTGTGACTCGCTCAATAACGCATTAAACATCTCTTCTGTATCCCATGTACTTTTCACCAATAGTAATTGTTTATAAACCCTTAGTAAATAATATATTCCTTCACTTTTCTTGACTAAAAATTTTCTATTTTTACAATTCTTATATAAGGACACCATACTAATGACTTAACTGCACCAAATGTATAATTCGATATGCAACATTTCATGAATTGTTCAACAACAGCAATAAACTCATTGTTCAATAAATTCAACTGTCATCTACATTTTTCCTCGGTAAATAATATGTTTCTTCACTTCTACTCCCTTGTATTCATTTATATTCATTTGTATACTTATGTAAATTTATATCCATCTGTCGTCTACCAACAACTCCAATAGTAATCTACACTTTTCCCGTACATATTCTATCTGTCCTTTACATATTTCCAACCATCATGTCCATTTACCTGTACAATATCCATTCGTCCTCTAAATATTTCCCATACACATATTCTTTCTCCTTCTCGTCTGAATAACCATATGTTTCATTTGTATATTCATATGTATAATGAATTGATGATCAATGATATGTTTTGATATCATATCATTTATCTCTTATTTCATATGATCATTTGCATGTATTATCATTATAAATATTTATTTTGTTATGCATTCATCTCATCAATCATATATGCAATATGCTTCTATTTACTGTGTAAGTAAACTTATCTTTTTTATAATTAACATGTATGCATTATTCAATCTCAAACATATTATATACACATAAAAATTCAACATAAAAAACACTTCGACTCAAGGCATTGTAGCAATGGTGCAACCCCATGTACGCCATATTAATAATCTCACACTTAGCAATTCTAACAATCTCATATATCTCAATAATAACCTTATAATGACAAGCAATCAACGATGCATCTTATTTAATCATCTTTTTTTAGGTGATCACACATATAAATGTCTATAAAAGTGAGTCTAGATTACTCACTTATTTAGCTGTACTATCTGGAGTTCTCGTAGACCCTGATCCTCGTACCATTGTCTAAATAATCTCCTATATATGCAAACAATTATTCTGTAACTTGGTATTATTCTGAATACGACTCTATATTATATATATGTACATAAAAATACTAATATTTTTCTTATTTACACTATAATTTAATTATTAACAAATCGTAACTATCAATTCTTTATAAAACCTTGAAAATTTACGAGTAAAACTTACGAATTTGCTAACTTTTGCTTACCTCTTTTGTCCTCCATCTTTTCTGCCATGTTATTCTTCTTTCTTCTTTGATTTTCTTTTCTCTTTGATTTTCTTTTCTCTCTCTCTCTCTATCTCCATCTCTCCCCGCTGCTCTCTCTTTCTTTTCTTTCTTTTTCTGTTTGAAAATTCCTATTATATATAATCTTAACTGATCAACATGACCATGTCGTAAAGAAGCACAACCCATGTTGAACATAAAAATGCCACCAACTGGAACAAAGTACATGGGCTACCACCTTAAATGATCCAACTTTCCTAAAATACCACCATGTATAAACATCTCCCTATAAGAGTAAACATCTTCCTAAAATGCCACTGATACCAAATTAAATGATTAAAATTGCATCTATATAGACATTCTTTCCTCTCTCCTCTCTAATTATCTCTCTCCAACATGATCCAAAGACTCCCACTGTCATTCACTTCCATTCCCATTTTTCATTCACTCCCACTCTGCGTCACACATATATCCTTCTCTCAATCGACCCACTTCAAAATCTCACATCCATGGATGAATCACCAAACACAACTTCTCTCAAAAAATCAAACCCATACATCAAATAATCTCTCTGTTTGCAGTTTTTATAAGATCGCACAGCTTTTTAGACATCGTAATAGCGCAAATACAATGGTGGAGAAGGTCAGTGGCGACAACGAGGTTAATAAGTTGAAGAGTTTTGAATGAAATGAGGGACTGGGTTGTAAAATCTCAGATCTAACACGGCGAAGCGAGGAGTGGAGAGAGGAGACAGAAGAACAAAGAGAGGAGAGGGAGTGCTCGGTGTGTTTGAGAGAGAATAGCTCGGTGAGGAGTTGGGAGTGGCAGGAGAGGACTTCATGGTAGAGTTGGGAGTTGAGGAGTTGAATGGCGTGGTGGAGAGATGCTCGGTGGTGGAGGCAGGGGAGCCGGAGGAGAGAGCGGTGGAGGAGAAGGAGAGGTAGGAGGAGTAGGAGAGAAAAGGAGAGAGAATGGGGTCTTTGGAGAAGGAGTTGAGGGGGTTATAAGTGGAAGAAGGAGGAGGAGAGAAATATTCTGCTGCAATCGACTCATATTTCATCAGATGCAGGAGCTGAGAATTCAACCATGTTACTTTACAATATATTCTTCGGTGTTGATTTATGTAACGATGTCAATTTTTTTGTTAATATGTTGTCAGCTTTTTTATCATTTTTCTTGTATAATTAACTTTGATGGCGATGCTTATTTTCTGGTTTGAAAATTAGGATTTTACTGGTTGAGCTATTGTCAACTTATTGTTATCTTTTTAGTCAATTTTTTGTCAACTTTTGGTCGACTTTGTTCATGTATCATTTTGACGGTGGTAAGAGAAGGCTGTTCTCATGAATGAGTTTTGGATAATATTTTGCAGCTTGTTTTTGTTAATGGATGTGTTTCGATGGTTTTCTGTGGTTTGAGAGTTCAACGTGTTTTGAGAGATTTTTGGTTTTGAATTTAGAATGATTTTCATTTGGAAAGATTATGTGGAGAATATTTGTAGATTTGGTCTATATATAATGTGGTAATATAGGGAATAGAATCATTTAAGATGTCATTCTTGGGATTTCTTTCCTAAGATGGCATATATGGAAAGATGATACTTTTAAAATGGTATATGTGTAATTTGACCCACCAACTGCTTAAATTTTCAACGTTATGCAAATTTAACAGCACAATACGATCATGTCGTGGGACAACACGGCCCGTGGGGACAACACGACCACTGTGCTTGTATGTTGTCCAAACACATGCCTGTGTTAAATAACACGCCGTGCTAAGTAACACGCTCGTTGTGTTAACCATTTCTTTAACATAATTTCCTTTTTTACAATCTTCTTATACTATCTGTCATTTTTACTTTGATTTTGTATGACTATACATATGTATTCATATAATTTGTACAATATGAACATTATAGATTGTTTTCACATTTAATTTTCTTTTAGCTTTAGATCTATTTTATTAATTATAAATTATTAGGATAGGGATGTGATGGTAATAATCAGAGAATTGCATTCAACCATTTCAACATTTAGATGTGCTTTTTTTCTTCTATTTAAACAACAAACTATTAATCGAAACAATTGAAATTATTTATTTTCTAAAAACAATCAAATCGTATAAAAGCAAAAAAAAATTAATAACAATATGTGTCCTTTTATTTTATTTTTTATTGCACAAAAAAGTATAAAATTATATGTGTAAAACTACTAATAAATTATTTATCTACAAACAAAAAATTGAATATTCAAAACATAATTATTTTTCAGGACAAAAATATATTCATTGCAATATACGTATGATACCTGTGAACATATGGTCTCATTTTTACTCAATTTTTCTTCATGACAAAATAGACTCATTAAAGATATACATATATTTTGCTGAATGCATATAGCCTTAGTTGCACTTATTTTTCTAAGGAACACAAATAGACTTATTAAGACATATGTATATACTATTGTACACATATACACTCATATGTACTTATTTTTCAAATAAAAAATGAAAGACCTAGAAGTACAACTTTAATATAATGGAAAAAAAAATAAAAAGATGATGGAAGTTTCAACAACCATATTATTAGTAGAATGAATATAAAGACAGTTTGCAACTATGATAACTTAGTTGTGATGATTTATACAAAATATTGCACAAGACTCATTACATGTCTACATCATCAGATTTAACTGTAGGATCATCATATTCAATTTTAGAACTCAACTCACTTCCATTTTTCTTAAATGCATACTTCTTTTTTTTTTATTTACTAACCTTCTAGCAATAGAAGGTCTGTTTGAGATTGGTGTTAAAAATTATTTTTTTTGTAGAAAAAATATTATTTATAAAATTGTTGTCTCAATAATCACCTGACTGTCGGTAACATATCATAACAAAACTACCATTAAGTGTGAAATTATTTTAAAATTTTGATAAATTTTTTTAAATAAATTAATAGTGAAAATAGAAATTAAAATAAAAATAAGAAAATTAAAATTTTCTATTTTTATATAATATCTATTTGAATTTTATAAATAAAAAAATAATATTTTAAATTAAAAATTATAATCATAAAATAATATATTAAATAAATTAGATTTTATAAAAATTAAATTAGAAATAAAAAATTTATTTTGTTAATAAAATAAATTATTTTTTTTAAATGTAGAAAACTGCCTTTTGAAAAAATATAAAAAGTTATTTTTTTATAAAGCAGTTTTTCACCAACAGTGGTTTCCAAACAACAATACCAAATGCTATCAAAGTCTTAAAAATACTTTGATAAATGAATCTAAGTGCATTCAAAGTGTGCATAATTTTTTTTTCAATTGACAACTCATTCTCACACAAATTAGAAACAAAACACAAGAAAAACAACAACAAATCAAGATACATTTAGACATAAAATCTAAACTAAAACATAAAATGTATTTCTCTGTCATTTTAATTATTAATTAACTAAACAAACCACATTGAAAAACATAACATAAACATAATTTAAACCATGCAGCACGATGTGGAGCACGATTTGTGGTTGCAGCTTGTGAGAAAATGCGGCACACGGTGCTCGGCACGGGTGTGTTGAGGGGCATACTACGCAAAATAGTCAAAACTCGAGGAAACAGACGAGAGACTCATTTTGAGTCTCAAGAGCTTTCCAAACTACACCACCCACGACCCAAACCCTATGTTTTGGAAACCACACGATTTTAGCAAGAGGAGAGATTTTCACGGATTGGAGGCCTAAGGAACTAAGGTAACATCCTAGACCCCCTTTGGTATGGAAAATCTAAGTTTAGAGTGTTTGCATGCGACGGTTTGAGTTGGAATTTCATATAACATTGTGAATAATGATTATAATGGTGATGAATTAGCTTGGGGAAGCTTGTGTGGGTGTCAATGGTTAGAGAATGTGGTGAAAATTGTGGGTTTTAGGAGAAAAGAGAAGAAAGAGTGAAATGGAAGAGGGTTTTGTGTGGGTTTTATGAGAGTTTGGAAATTTGGGGAGATTTGAGGACTTTTGATAATGTGAGTTAATTAAGCAGTAGATAAGGTCAGAAAATCTCTTAATGAAATTGAAATGAAAATTTTGTAGGAGACGAAAATTGGGACCAAAGTCAAGGTTGAGTGCCGAGCACGCAACTTTGCCGATTCAAGGTAAGTGCACTGAACCACACTTACCTTGGTATGTCTAGTATTTGTATGGTTAAATATTCAGTTAAATGCATGATGATTATGTTTAAGAAAATATGAATTGAAATGTGATTGTTGTATTGTGGTGTATTAGAGCTTGAAAGGATTGCATGATATTGTGTTTAGTTGGCTTGTGTGATTTATGTCGAATGACTTTTGTAATGTGAATATTGTGTTGGTTGAATGTTGAATTGGGATAATGTATGTTATGTGGATGATATGGTATGGATTGCACTTAAGATCGTATGGATAATGTTGGATTGATTTATGGCATGTATGGTATAGCATACTCATGGTGTGTGTTCATGGTGAGGAAGGAAAAAGAAAGAATAAAAAAGAGAGCGGAAGCTCTCAAGCGAAAAAAGGGGGATAAACCCAAAAAGAGAGTGAAAGCTCTCAAGCGAAAAAAATGAGATAAGCCCAAAAAGAGAGCGAGAGCTCTCAAGCAAAAAAAGAAGATAAGCCCAAGAAAAGAGAGCGAAAGCTCTGATCAAGAGAAAAAGAAAAGAGAATTGGTCAAGAACTATTAAGTATAGTTCAGTATGTTGGAAAAATTTATCTAGAATTGGTCAAGAACTATTAAGTATAGTTCAGTATGTTGGAAAAATTTATCTAAGAACTATTAAGTATGGTTCAGTATGTTGGAAAAATTTATCTACTCATATGGATAGAATTTTTAATATGAATTGTGTTTTCATGTGTAAGAATGTAAGATGGATAAAGTGAGAACATCCATTATTCTGTATTAACCGAAAACTGTCTGATATATGGCTTAAAAGAGGACAAAAGTAATAATGCGTTAATGCGTTAGGTGGTTGATGCTTTCGCATAGTGTTAAATTAAACATACGTCCTGATTGGATTGAACACTATGACATATTTATGTAATATGTGTATAAGCTGACCAAGGATGAAAGAGAATAAAATTGATCTCAACTTTTCTAATGTGAGACCCACATAGAGTTAATAACTCTAATCCTTAGGACTCTTTTAAATAACAGGAAGCATATGTTTAATTGTTTAATTTGATAAGAACCCTGAACAAGGTTGTGTTAGCAATGAACGGGCAGATAAGGACTTGTCCATTAAGCATATGGTGGAAAGTTATATAAAAGGAGGAAGTTCTTTTTGTTACATATCACTCATTAAATCATATTACACGTGAACTTATTACTTTTTCATAGGAAAAAGTAATTGTGTATATGAATGTTTTCGTGAGATCAAAGTGAGGAAAAAAACTAGTGATCATGGAATTGAACTAGGGGAAAGTCAAGTTAAGCTAGAGGTGAAGCACTAGTGAAATGCTTCAAAGAGCAAACCTCAATCGTTGACTGATCGTCCGGTCTAGCCGGTATATGTTTAGTGTAAATTGATGGTGTTGGACATAATGAGATGATGTCTTATTATGCGTTAGTGGGAGATTGTAATAAAAGAAAAGTAAAGGGGTAAAATAGGCATTTTTAAGTCCATTTAAACCACCTATAACTACACCACTATCTAATTCTTCTATGATGATATTCCTCCTCCGATTTCCATCTTGCTCTAAGGGTAGAGTATTTGTGAAATTGTTGGTTAAACACTAAAATAATATCTGGCAGAGATTGCAGAAAAAGCTCGTACTCCATATACGTTTATATACTCGTGAGAAAGACAATCAGAACGATCCGGTAAAGGATGGACTGGAAATGACCTTTGGTGTAATAAATTTTCTACTGCATCAAGAACAAATAAGTCGTGTTCTTACTCTTTTATTTACATTGTATTTGCTGTCATTTATCTATTGGGATTTTATACATATATTAAGAAAATTAATAAATAAAGTATAAAATGACTTATTTATCATTTTAGATAAAGTAGTTGTTGAAAAAATGAGACAAGAGGATTAATATAGGTACTTGAGTTTATTTTAGATAAAACTGATATAAATCTAGATTGACAATCTTTAAAGAGCAAAAATTTAATGCTAAATTAACAAACTTAAAGGAACAGAGTGCGTATCAGTATAGATTTCTTTTATGAGATAAAATTTTTTTGACATAAAAAATTTTATGAGATAAAATTTTAAGAGATATTATAACTATATAAATTAAAATGATCACTTGCAATAGTTAGATTTCATTACAAAAATAAATTATTTTTAAATGCATAGATAAATATCAAATACAATCAACTATTCTTGTAACTGAGTTAATTAAATTTTATTTACATAAAAATATCTCAAAAAAAAATAAATAATTCGGCTATATTATTGAAAATATTTAATTTATAAATTTGAAAATAAAAATAAATTAGTGATTTCTCAAAATGCAAAAAAAAAAATCAAATAAAAAATTTGAATATAAAAAATTTTCAAAAAGATTTTTGAATTTTTTTGAGGAGGATATACAGTCCGCCCATTACTTACCATGCCTATAAAGTCTGTATTTTTTGTACAAAAATGGCTTAATTGGGATAGCTTACTTCAATAAACCAAACAGGGATAAAGTGGCTTTACTGAAATTCATCGAAGTGATTCCTTCCTTCAACTAAGTGAGCTAAGGCATCCACACAATAAAGTCTCTGTCCTCTAATTATTCTTTTAAGTACTTATAGCACGTGATATTACTCCTACGAAACACTAAAATATCAGTAACTACGATCCTGACATCCATGTGATATTATTCAATATTTATGGCCACTTTGCATGTGATCTCTACTCTATACTTGTCAAAGTCCTATCTGTGATTAAAGATATCTGTAGCTGCTGTGAGCTTATATATAACTTTCATCTTGCTCTTCATCTTACGGTGGAATTGATTTCTGAACATTCTTTCTCATAGAACACGCACAAAAAAATAGCTATAAGAAGTGGATTTGTTGGCTAATTATGTTGCCACGATTCTCGGAGATGAAAGCAGTTGCAGAAGTTGAGGTTAATGTTCAATCCACCTGTGGGAATATCAGTTCTCGCTTACAACATCCATGCAAGATTTGACGAGTTCTAGTCTGAAACTCTGTGTAAGGATTTCCTTCGAATCCATCTAAGCATGAGCACCGATATCCTTTATCATTATTCGAGAAATTACACTGTGTGTTATTACCACAAGAATATGAACTTTGATTTTCTTTAGCATCTTTGTAGGACTTAGTTTCTGCTACTCATTCAATTACAACATCCGATTTCTTGTAAGCTTTGACAAGTTCCAGTCTGAAACTCGGAAGGTAGTTTTCGGCTACCAAAAATCCATATTCAAAATTATTAAATCCTGAAACATTTGTGTGATTTT
>CANYCX013464809.1:0-11110 GCA_948193385.1 Breynia disticha f. nivosa | reverse complement strand
TAAAGCTGCTAACATACATCTGCAATCTTCAATCACGATGCCAAAATGGGATACAAGTGCTGCCTTCCCATTTATGGCTCCTGAAACAATAGAGCAGTCTGTTTCAACAATGCAATAAGAACGTCTGCGGTCCTTGAGCCACGATAGAGCTTCTCGGACTGCCATCGCTTCCAGCAGTGTTGGATCTGTCACGTCCTCAAACTTCTTGACTTGGGCTAATGTTAGCAAACCGAATTCATTTTTTACTACCAAGCTACAAGCTCCTCCTCCCTCAAAAACTCTCTTTTAAGTAAGAAACATATGGATGGAAGATGAGGTAGAGAGATAGGAAGAGAGATATATATATATATAACTTTCGGTAAATGACGACTTTTTCCCTCGGCTCTCCACTTAGTCTTCCACTGATTTTCTCTCTCCCGGTTTTCCCTAACTTCATCCGATTTTAATCTTTATCATATTCTACACTCTTCCAACATTTTATAATTAAAATATTTACGCGAAAAATTTCTTCCCAAATCTATGAATTATTTATTTAAAACCTTAAAATTCCAAGAAATTGAGAACGTTACACCCAAGGTGACATACTAGGGAGTATGAATCCCTTCTTCAATAGTTCCTCTAGCTGTCTTTTTCATCTCCTACAGCTCAATTGCTACCATCCTGTATGGTGGAATAAAAACTGGACCTGGAATCGTCTCTATCCTGAAGTCTGCTTCTCTCTATGGTGGTAATCCTGGTAACTTATCAGGAAACACCTCAGGATAATTACGTACAACCTGTACATCTTGCACATTTAATTTTGGTTAATCCAGATCAATAACTGAAGCTAAATAAGCATCACAACCCTCCTGAATCCACCTCACAGCAACCACTGCTGAAATCAGGCAAAAAAGAATAGCATCCTCTCGCCTACCAATAATACCTATCTCTCGCCGTCTATCTCGATAACGACCTCTTTTGAATAAAAGTCAAACATAGCCTGATTCCTTGATAGCCAATCCATCCCTAAGATGATACCAAACTCGGCCATCCTCCAAATAATCAAATTGGCTACATACGTCGAATCCCCAATCCTTAACTCACAGTGTCGTAAAATATATTGTACTAAAACAATACCACCCGCTGGCATGGAAACAGAAACTATATACCCCAGCTGCTCAATATGATCACCTATGTGATCTACGACACTCTCGCTAATAAAGGAAGAGGTAGAACCCGGGTCAATCAGAACTAAACTAGGATAGGTAAAAATGGAAATAGTACTGATGATGACGTCTGAATCCCCTACTGCCTCATCTTGGGTCATGGCATAAACTCTAGCCTATGTTGCTGACCCTGCTAGTGCTGCTGCTCTACCAAATCCACTTGTGGTACTAGAACCACTAGCGCTACCCCTGAAGGCTAATCCTCCCCGAGAAGTAGACCCTGAACCACATCCACCTCTACCATAAGTACCACTTGTGGTTATTGTGGTCCTAGCCTCACCTACACTACTCTGTCTAAAGGCACCTGCCCCTGAATATCCCTCCTCTCAGGACAGTCTATGACAAAATGCCCCGATTGATGACAAGTAAAACACAAGGGTCATGTATCCCCACTAGAATAAGTACCTGTACCTCTACTCAGATAAGTAGGAGGCCTAGTAAACTGACTCTGCCCAGCTCCTGCTCCACCTCTCGACTGTCTACTGCCACCACTACCACTTGTCCCTCGTGGTGGCCTCGAATCTATCTTTTTCTTTTTCAACTGCTGCTGAGAACTAGAACCCAAAGTCTGATGTCAGTTTTCTTCAATTTTACCTCCCTCGCCTTCTAGTTCCTCAACTCTCATCGTTGTCTTTATCAATAACACATATGTCGAGGGTTTCATCATAATTATATTGCGAATAGCATACCTCAGACCACGTTCAAATTTGTCCCTCCTCTTTTGATATGTGTCAACATCGTCTGAAGTATAGCAAGATAGTCGGGTGAACTCTGCCTCATATTCTGTAATTGTCATATCTCGCTGCTTCAACTCCAGAAAAGAAATCTTTTTCTTCGTCTAATACAGTGGAGGAGAGTACTTATCTATAAACCGCTTCAGAAAGTCATCCCAAATCAACAAAGGAGGATCTTTCTAACTATTAGGAACTGTCTCCTACTAGTTCAACGCTGCTTTCTCTAACAATGAAGTCGTATATCTCAATTTCTGCTCTAGCATACATTTGTGTCAATATACGATCAGTATGCCTCAGCCAATTATCTGCCTCAGCCGAATCTGTAGTACCCTCAAAAGTCTTAGCCCCCTGTTTTCTAACCTTAGAAAAATTCTTATCAATGTTCAGGTTTGACTGACTCCCTGAACCTTTTTGACTCTGCTGACCCTGCTCTCTCATCATCTTCTGCATCATCTCCTAAAACAGAGCATATGCAGGATCATACGGGGGTATGGGCATTGTAGGTTGTGCTGGCTACTCTGGAGGTACTGGGGCTGACCTTTGCCCTCCTACTAAATCTCCAAACTCAACTGTGTGATCAGGCAATATATCTCTGGGCTCCATTTGTAATCAAAATTAGTTTCAAAACCTTTCAGCTTTCCAAATCAATGCAATGAAAATCACTAGCACAATCCGCATAGAATTTAATCCCTTCTCTAATACCATGTGATGCTCAAATTTTAAATCATTATTTTATATTATCATAATACTAATATAATATATCAGAGAGGAGAGAGAAATTAATAAAAACATGCATTTCATAAAAACTGGCCCAACTCTTTTTATACTAAAAAGTAGAAATGCAGAAGCTGTAAATAGTTTGAAAATAAGCTCAAAATGAAATGCATATATATAGATACATAGTATCCTGTACAATCTATATATAAAAGATAAACAAATCAAAACTGGAACTCCACCTTAAACTATATCGTAAAATGACTCTAATCACAGTAACTCGGATCCGCTGGCAGCTACCTACGATTTGCACATCATTTAGACAATCAACAGGGTGAGTATAAAACAATACTCAGTAGATATCAAATATTGAATAAATGAAGTACATGAAAATAGCATGGGGTCGTGCTCCTATGAACTCGGGGCGTGCTCATCTACAATTTCCCAGTTGGCACGTCGTGCCATTCTCAACATGATTTGTGCTCACTCAAAACTGTCTAATTAACACGGGGCGTGCTAAGTTGAGAATAGGGTCATGCTCTTTACAACTTTCCAGATTTCACAAACATGGAACGTGCTATTCAGATTGGCCTCCAGCACGAGGACGTTCTGGTTAGAACGAGAGTGTTCTGAACTACTGTTCTCCATTTTAAGTTTCGATTCATTTTCTAATTCATAGCAAACAAGTTTTCTTTTCATTCAAGGATAGCCATCGGCTTCCATTTACCATATAAAAAGTGTTTTGACACTAAAAACACATATTCACACTTGCTTGTAACATATGCATAATAAGCATAAGCATAAGAACCAAAACATCTCAATCTCAAATACGCATCTCATATCAATCAATCCAGCATTCATAAGTCACAAAGCAAGAATCAAACATGCCAATTATGAATGATATTCAGGTGCATATGAATGGCTATGCAATCACATGCGAAATGGCCCAGAGTTTCTTTGTTTTCTTTTCTCTCTTTTCTTTCTCCCATTTCCTCGGTCCTAGATCGACATCGAAAATCCATCCAAAAAATCATCGGTCTTCAATTGACATCGAACCCAGTTTTCCATTGAGCCCAACTCGAAATAATCCTCAAGCCCAGCCTAGAATACTGGCCTAGTGTCACTCAAATCATGTAACACAATGAATGAACAATTCATTCAATGGACAAATCAAATCTCATCTCAATGTATGCTCATCAAAGTCATAAAGCAATCACATGCTTTTCAATAATCAATAAGACATCAACCAAATATCAATATGATGTCAAACAAGACAAATAGCCTAATAAGCATACCAAATGATATTACAATCCCAATATCATCAAGCCATATCTCAATCAAATCATGCTCATAATAAAACACACCAGCAAGAATCATATCAAACTTTATAAATTCATTAGAACATAATTATAACCATTTATTTATTTGATCTTATATTTAAGCTTTTAAGCTTCTTAAGTATTCTTTCAACTTTTTAAGAACATTTTAAGTTCCTAATTAACATATTATATAATAACAATTACGAGACTTACTTAAGTAAGCATAGGAACAATTACAAGTTACGAATTCCCTTACAAAAAGATATGAATCCACTTACCTCAAATAACGTGCAAAGTCGGCATCGGGCGGTAAATGTGATCTGATTCCCGTCTAGATCCTCCTAGACAAAAACAAGTATATAGAGGCGGTTAACCACTTAATTATTTACTGAATTCATATCTTAACTTAGTAACACAGCCCCTTTAAGTTCATTCTTTCAATCCACAGTAACCTTTTCAACCTCGCAAGCTTCTAAGCTCATTCTTATCATACTTTCAATGCTCTAAAGCACTCTAAAGCAAATAACAACTCTTAAGTCAGTAACGACCATATTTCTAGCAACTAAACTCAACCCTAACCAACAACACATAAAATTCAGCAAGCATGAAATCTCAATAATTCACCAATACATGAATATCACTTACCTTAGTTGACTTTTGCTTTGGATTTGCAAAAGAATAGGTTCTTTCTTGCGTATTTACTTCCTTCCCACTAAAACTAGGGTTTCCACATATCTCCTGCTTACTTGCCTTAGTATCTTCTCTATTTGTAAGTGAAAGAGTTACAACGCAAAACTGCTCGATAAATCCCAGCTGACACGACCTCAAGCACAGGTTGTGCTCGTGTCGGTCATTCTGAGCACGTGTTTATGTTCAACGATCTCATTCTCTATAAATTTGACACGAGGGCGTGCCAAAATTCCAGGATGAGCATGAGGTCATGTTGATCCTCAGCTATGAGCACGAGGGCATGCTCTCAGACCATGTTGCCCGCTGTTTTCTAAATTCTTCCTAAGTCGATCCGATTCGATCCCGTTTTAAGCTATTTTTCATTTATTTTAATTTCTATAATTTTCAGGATGTTACATTGTTTCTCTCTCCTACTGTCCTAATCTTAAATTCTTGCTAAAGAATAGTTATTTAATCTAATTAATAACTAATCATAACCTTGGTCGTGTACCCTTTCTCAATTTGGGTCTAGATTTCATTTCCAAAAATTACTTATTTTGTTCCCTCGTATATTTGTCCTTAAAATGGCCAAAATATACGTCCAAAATAGAAATGCTGATTTTGCCCTTTTGAGATCTAGTCTTCGTGTGTGATCCTATAGGCTCATTCAAAGTTGGCATTAGGGATTCATTAAACCATAAATGTCATAAATAGACTCTAGAAAAATGGTATGACAATTCAAATTAAATGCAAATGTTGTGACACCCATTTAATGTAACACCCCAAAAATGTCTGTTTAATGTGGAATAATGTTGGATTATGCTAGGGTAAGGTATATAGATACACATGGGTATGTCGGGAATCGAAAGAGGTCAAAAAAGGCGAAGTGCAGCAGACTGCAGTCACTTAACGTACATTAATTGGTTCACTAACGTATGTTAATGAACATTTGATGGAATAATGTACGTTATTCCCATGAATAGAGACGTCATTAAATGACTTTAAACAACCAAAACCCACCTCCCTTATCGAGGGTCCGGACATGTCATTAAATGACTTTAAACAACCAAAATCGAGCCATAACTTCCCTCCAACCACTCACACTCTCTCCAAACTCCCAAACCATCATTTCAAAGCCTTCCAAACATCAAACCTACCAACAAATTTCTAGCAAATTAACAACACCTCTGCCCTAAAACTGATCCCTCCTCCCTCTAAGTTTTAAAGTGATGGGAAAGATGGTAAATTCTCAATCCCACTCTAAAATGTGATCAAAAATAGCTTCATTTTATAGGGTTTTGATAGGTTTTCATTGTAGATTATGATTCCATAAGCCTCTAACCCTAAAACATAAGATTTGGTGAGATTTAAGAGATTAGGGTTTTAGGGAAGTTTTGGGATTTTGGGGAAAAATCAGTAGTGGAGGTTGAAATAAGGTACATTGTATGTTGAATGATAAGAAATGTGAATACATGTGTGTAGGTAACGGCATTCGGAACCCGACTCAGGAATCGGGCGACAGATTGGATCTTGGAGCCCGAGGTAAGTGTTGTTGCCACTTACTTGTTGTGTTTTGCTTATGAATGGTTTATTCTTGTATGGATAATGCTTCCTTGGTGTAAATTAAAATGAATTGTGGCTTGAGAAACTTATGAGTGAATAATGTTGGGGTGGATGCTTACTAATGAGAATGTTTTTATATATATGTTTGCTTTGTAACGCCCCAAAATTCTTAATTAATTAACAATTTAAAATAAAATACGTGAAAAATGAGGGATTATTTTTTGCAAATTATTTTAAGAAATTATTTACGTGAAAAAGGCTGGGATTGATTTAATTTGGAATTTAGGAAATTTGGGGAAAATTATTAACTTCGAGAATTTTGAAGTTGGAATTTAAAATGGGCCAAGTTAAGAAGAGTTTACGAAGCAAAGGGGACCCAAGCCCACTAAATAACCCTAAAAACCCTTTTTTTCTTCTCCTTTCCTCCACCCACACGACATATATCTTTTCTTTCCTCTCCTCCACCTAAATCTTTCTTCCTCCAGCCAACCTCCACTAAAAATCTACAAGCAAACGGGGTTTGGAAGTCGATTCTCGAGTTGATTCACGGTAAGATTTCCCTCCTTCCTTCCATTCCTTTTTTTCCCAAAACCCTAATTTCAAAACCTCATAACTCTCTCATTTTAGCTTTGATTTTAGCAAATGATGGCTCGTTGGAAAGCTTGAGATGTATACTACCTAGTAATAACCATTTTTAATGTTGAGTCACTGTTTAGGAGCTCAAAAACAAGGCAAGAAGTACTGCCCTGTAACGTGATTGAAATTGAAACTTGAGTGGTGATTTTGAACAAACGTGGTTCTTATTGCATTCCGTCACTTAGGTAAGTTTATTTGGTGTATATTAAGGGTGTTTAAAGTGTTGGATTTATTGGGTAATACCATATCTGTGAGATTGAATCATGGTTAGGTGAATTGGTTATGTTTGAAAGAGGGGTTTAGGATTTAGGTGAAATGGGAGTGTTTGGAGGATGTTTATCATCTAAACATGTCTAAACAAACTTGATTGAAGTATTAATGGTGGTGGGTGAAGAGTAATTCAATGTGGTAGTTTGGCTTGATGGTTAATAAGGAGGTTTTTATTGAAAGGGTTAAGTAAAGAGAGGGAGAGTAACTAAAATCAATGTGAGGCAATTATAAACATTTTAGCATTCCTTGAATTGTAATTATATGGATGTGAGATTAATGTGGAAGTTATAATGTTAATAATAGGGAATTGGAGTCGCGGCGAGGACGGTTCACAACCGCGCCGCCAAGTGTTTTTGCGAGGTAAGTAACACTAGCACAACTTGTCCTTATACTTGTATGTTTTTTAATGTGAAATGGTTGTTCGACTGGTAATTAATGTGTTGATCATACGTTGTACGTGTGTGATTGGTTCATTAGATGAGTAGCTAGGTTGCTTGATAAGAAAATACGGATTGCTTGGAAAATGAATGAGCTTGTATTTTGTATGCTTGAATGCAATGGATGGGGATGATTTGTTTATGAGTATGTGGTTGTATGTTTATGCTTACATAATAGAGTAACATATGGGTATGTTATGCACATGGAATGCGGTTGTTAAAACATATGATCTTGTGTTTTTTATGAAGAAATGATGAGATTGTAATGGGATGATGTGATATTAGTGTATGAATCTGGGTGTTTTGATTTGGTATGCCATGATTAAATATGCCTTATTGATATGTAATGAATTGTGAGTGCATGTTCATGTGTACGTATGAGTGTTCCTTGTCGTTATATCGATGCATTTGTATGAGTTAAATTTTCTCAATGGTGGTTGTTGGTTATTGACCTTATTGAGATTCGTGTAGTAATGTGTTTGTGGGAGTCTTGTATGTGATTTGATGAAGGCTTGGCTTGACTTTGAGTTGGTTGTGAAGATATGATGTTAAAGCTTTTTTAGATGTGTAAATTTTGGTATGTTTGATTTTACGTGCGAATGCCTTAGATATGAGCACTGATGCGTATAAGAAATATCTAAACGTATATGATGCTTATGTTAGTTATGCTGACTGAGTTGTTGTTTGTGTTGAGCATGTATGTGCTTGTATGAATGGTTTCTAGGAGAGATGATTATGGAATAATATATGATGCAATATGATAGATTGATCATTGTGTTATTACTAGAAGTGATTAAAAATAGAGGTGGTGATTGTGTCTATGTTTTTGGCTATGTGAATAGCTGTGTTGAGATTGCATGATCATTTATGTTTGGTCCCGACATTTGATCCTAAAGCATTATATGATTGGATTGTGTGAGTGCATGATTGACGGTTTGGTTTATACTTGCAGCATTCATGCATCGGGGCTCTTAATGAGAACATATAATTAAAGAACAAAGGCTATTAGTGAGCAAGATTAATGAGGGAGTGGTTAGGTATAAAGGGTATATCACACATCAAGCTACGACCTCTGAGGATATATCAACAACCTACCTTGGGCTACACGTCTCAGGCACGACCTGGACCACTAAGGGGAAAGGAGAAGGGTTGGGGGTCTCACAAACCTCAACATAAAAAATTGCGGGTAGTATATAACAAATGTTACACCGGGCACAGTGGAAAATTGCTCGCTACGTAGATGTGTGTACGAGTGTGCCAGGCCAAGTAAGGGAGAAATTAAGGCCATGTAAGGACGTAAATATGGATCCAATTTTATAACCACATACTCCCGACCGAAAGGCCCGTATGCAAACGTCAGTTTTATGGCCAAAATAGGGCGTAAATTATAACCAAATTGGGATCATGAATGATCATATAAGGTTGCATTTGGAAGCATACATTCACATCATTATGTCGCACTTATGTTTTATTTGAATTGAATATATGTCAAATTGTTATGTTTTTCTTTATGAGTGAACGTTAAGTGTTACATATGTTTTTACGAAAGTTTGTGAATGTTATATTAAATTGAATGTTAGTTGGAATGAGATGGAGCATGTAGTATGATGTGGTATGCTTTGATGTTGATTAGACAAAAATAATTGAATATAGTTAACTCTAAGGAGATGAGGAAAAAAATGAATGTGAACTATATATATTTAGTGTGGATGACTATGTGAATTGTGAAGGAGATGAGATTGTGAGTTAAATCAAGTTTGGTTGTATGTGATGGTAGGTTTTGGATTGAAAATGGTTCTTGAAAGTGTGTAGTATTGTTCTTGTGTTTTGCCAGGGAATCCGGGATCCACGCATGCTGGTAGCAACGTACACGCATTTTTTAGCACTAGAATTATGTGTGGTGGTAGCGACAACGCGTATTTGCCTACCACCACGCGTAGTCGTTACTGAACCCGTGCGTATCTCTAAATTCAGAATGTTTAATCAAGGATTTATGACTTGAACTTGAATTGTTTGAGTGTCAGTGTGATGACTGGATGATTTAACACTGTAACGGGAAGTTAACTAATATTGCATAGTGTGTTTGAATAAAGATGAATGTGATTTAAGCTTTCATATTTATTATAAATTGAAATGAATGCGAATAAAATGAATTAGGGATGGTTGGCCATTTCGGTATGTGTTGCTTATTGAGTTTCACAACTCATTGCGTGTTATGTCTGCCATATTAGCAGGGAATTAAGAAGTTATGGCGGAGGTGCGGTTGATTGTTTTGCTTACTCTAACTCGTACTTAAAGAATCGAAGAACCCAGTTGGGCGGTGCACTAGAGGCTTTGTTAACCATATTTCATACAAATTGTTGGTATTGAACATTGTTAATGCATATGTGTTTATTTGACGGGTTGTATTCGAATCTGAACTTTAATTGTTTACCTTCTTTGTAAAACTCAATTAAGGTTGTAAAAATATATACTTTGAGATATTTTCATATATTTTCTTTTAAAACCCTTATGAAGTATTATTAAGGAAAATGAAGGATTTTATATTTTTTTTAGAATCGAACGTGCATAAATGATTTCTCTTATGCTCTTTCATTTAAAATATTACTTCAAAATCTTTGATGTCCAAGTTCGGGTACCACTTGAGAGATAAGTATGAAAGTAAGTGGTAGTCGAATTTGGGGGTCACATGCTTGACGTGATGAATGCTACATGTTGGGTGTTTATGATTTTTATGATGGAAGGATGGTGTATGTTTGATGACTATATTGTCACGAAATGGTTATTTGAGTTAAGAGTTTCTTGAGGAAACATTATGGCAAGATGGTGAATGGAACTTGGACTGTTGAACTTACATTGAGGCAAGTGATAATGGCATGGCATTTTGACATTAGGATGAGTATTCTATGTATGTTCATGATGGAAGGATGGTGTATGCATTCATGATTTATTCCCTTGGGTTAGTGTGTTGTGATTGCATGCAAGTAAGATGATGGTTATGTATGTGTATGAAATATGTAAAGGGTGATTGATGCTTATGTTGAGGTTTATGATTGTGTTTTTGATCCTTAAAGTGTATGTTGATTTCGTGCTGAATGGCTAATTGTTATGATGGCGATAAATGACATGTACTAAGTTTGGTTAAGTTGCTAAGAAAGTTGTGGTGGCTTGCTTTGACGTTGTATGTTTTGTGTATGCATATGAGTTGTCTAAATGGTGTCTTGGATGCTTGTGTGGATGGTTATGAAATGTTGTTTTGATTGTGATTTAGTGTGTGGATTATATGTTTAATGGACAATTGACGTGCTTTGTATGAATGAAATGAATGCTTACGGGTTTAAGAAGCTTGGTTGGATATGTTTAGACTTGTATGATGTTTGTATGTATAGAATATGACTTAGAAGGGGGCAGAATGCTACTAATGTAACGCCCTCCATTTTTAGGAATTTTTACGAAATTATAAATTATTTCGGTAATTATGCGAATAAAATTTTCGCGAATTATAATTAATTATATCATGGTAGGAGAGTGTATAATATGTTAAGAATTAAAAACGGGTTAAG
>CANYCX013463937.1:0-10949 GCA_948193385.1 Breynia disticha f. nivosa | reverse complement strand
CTAATACTCAATGAACAAGAAAACAGAATTGGAATGGCTAAGTCAGAAGTTCGGCCTGCCTTCGTGATATTGGGTAGTCTGAGAAAGACAACGAGCACATCCTCGTGCTCAAGGTAGGCATGACCGTGTCACCTGGAAAAGTAATGACTGAGCGTGGCTCGTGTTTGAATTGGCACGAAGTGTCAACAAGGAAAATGATATGATCACGCCCCGTGTTCATTCAGAACGGTCTCGTGCTGTTCCCCTGCACTTCATTTATTCAATATTCTAATTCCACTTACTGAGTATATTTGTATACTCACCCCCTTAGAATGTTGAAATGTTATGAAGATCATAGGTAGCTGAATTTGGATCGAAGTCGAGTTCATCAGAGATAGATTGTGATATTGACGAGAGGTCTGCCTCCGAGTTTTCAGTTTTTCAGATGTTGTTTTTGTACATACATTGTACATATAATGTATATATAGTTTTCTTTTATTTTCCACACTCTTTACAGCTTCTGCATGTGTGTTTAAACTGAATTTGGACCCGAGGGTTTTATATAATATTTTAATTTTCTTTCTCATCTTTTTATCATATATTATGATATAATATTGAAAATGGGCAAAAATTGGGTTGTTTGA
The DNA here is from genome assembly GCA_948193385.1 of Breynia disticha f. nivosa. NCBI lineage: Eukaryota > Viridiplantae > Streptophyta > Magnoliopsida > Malpighiales > Phyllanthaceae > Breynia > Breynia disticha. The sequence goes on along the minus strand of CANYCX013463937.1, from coordinate 10,326 downwards.
TTTAAAAATTTGAGGTCCACAAAAATCACAAGTGTAACTCTTTTGGTTATTTTGTCAAACACCTTGTGAGCTTTATGCATAAGTTAAAATGTACAAAGTATTCGGAATAATCACTACCCAATAACTCAAATCATGTCAAATGCACTAACACTTATTCTCAAACTATTCAACCTACCAATATGTCATCTCTAAATCATCACAATTAACTTATCTCGAAAGAAAAATCAAGCAACAAATTCGCTAAATTACACAATTTTTATCCTAAACATCCAGAGGTACACCACATGAGCACGAAAAAGTTTTTTAAAAAAACTAACTTTTACCTTGTAATCATGCAAAAAATGACAAGAAAAATCGAGGGAAGTCGAGAGGGTTAGTTTTGTGAGTGGAGAGGTTCCGATTGATGGATGTAAGTGCAAGTGAGTTGAAGGTTTGGTTTTGGGAGAGGAGGAGTCTGTTGGAGTTTGTGGTGTGTAGCATGAGTGGAGCTTGAGGGTTAGGAGGATGGACGGCGGAGTGGCCGTTATAGGGGAGTGGGAAGGAGGTGGATTGGGAAGTGAGAAGGAAGTGTATTGTGAAGGCTTGAAGTGGTTGAGATGAATGGTTTGAGTGGATGGTTGTGTATGGCCGATTGAATGTGGTTGGGTTTGAGGGAAATGTGAGCTGAGTTCGATGGAATAGAGGGTTCGGTAGGTTGCACAGATGGAGGAATGTAGGCGGAAAATGGACTGAAAGAAGTGAAGTATGAGTGGGCTTAGAGAGTTTGAGTGGTGAGGATGAGAGTTGGGAGTTGTGAAGGATGTATAATTATTAATATTTTTGATTTAAGGGCTCACGTTTAAAAAATGATGAGTTTAAACAATGCATGTAACACATCCTATTCTTTTACTGTATAAATTATGTACTAATTAATCATATTACCATATAAGTACGCATATTTTAAAACTTTTCTCGTAATTCATACATATCTCATTATCATTATTCATCATTAGTATTTTTACTAATCTTATTAAACATACATACAATTATAGCATATATTCAGTTTAACGTTATTCCGATATATACTCAGAATATTAATCGTATTAGTTAAGATATCCATAGATTAAGCTTTATGTTAACTTAATACACCTGTTGTTTTAGAATATAAAAAGTTCATACTTTACGTAGAACTGGTATATAGTTGTTGTAACCTGGATATGACCATATTTATATATATTGCACTCCAATACCAAAATTTCAACATGCTAAAAGTTCTCAAGCAACTACCAATTTATATTTATCAATATACACCTCTAACATTCATTTCAGTCTGAAACAACAAGAAACGCACATATATACATATATATAATAATAATCTCAGCAACAAAACATTCGTAACAATCTATCAAACCAACATATCATATGAACAGGCAAAAAAATGCAACAACACTCAAAATTCTAGGCCCAACTCTGATGAGAAGAGAGAAAATAGTCAGGGAGTAGCAGTCGACCCACCTGTCAAGTATATACCTATATCTCTTCTCTTTATTAGATCATAAAACAAAAATAGTAGTTGTGTGAGTTGCAGGCTCAGTGAATAATCATTAAATTAACCAATCTATCATTTGATTATATAAATCCACTATCAATAATAACAAATAAATGCAACATAATAAACCATATACATTCACAGGTATTTGTTCTGTAAATCAAATAGTGATACTCCTGTAGGTTCGATTATTTATCATGCATTGTAATCGATTATCTGTACAGTAACATATAATGTACTGTATAAACCCCTCTACAGAAATGATCCTATATAAAGGATCCCCCTCTATAGTATAAACTCCTCTTCGTATGATTGATCATATATCACTCATCCACACCTCACCATAACAACACCATATCATCACCATATCATCATCAGTCATATCATTTCACGTATTGACCATACCGGGTTTGAAAAGCAGTCCTTGGAATGTCTTCATGTGTTATCTTTAGTTCATGATACCCGAATCTGAGGTCAATCTTTAAAAACACTGTGGCACTTGCAATTGGTCAAGTAGATCATCTATATGGGGCAATGAATCTTTATTTTTCACTGTTACTTGATTAAGCTTTCTATAATCTATACATAACCGTAATGTTCTATCTTTCTTTCTAAAAAATAAAATAGTGCTCCCCAAGGTGAAACACTAGGTCGAATGAAACCTTTATCAAGTAACTCTTGTAATTGTTTCTTTAATTCATGTAATTCAGATGGTGCCATTCTATACAGCTGCATGGATATAGGTGTCGTACCAAGAATTAACTCAATAGTAAATTTCGTCTCTCTATTAGGAAGTAATCCTAAGTGATCCTCTAGAAATATTTTAGGAAACTGATTTACTATTGGTATTCCTTTAATGTTTTCATACATTGTTGTTCTATCTACTATATGAGCCAAGTAAGCTTCACATTGGTCTCAGATCAACTTAAAGACTTGAATAGCAGATATTAGACAACTAGGCATAATCTTTCTGTTTCCACAAAATATTACTTTATTCTATTCTTTAGGTCCAATGATTACTTCTTTAGTATAACAGTCCACTTTAGCCTGATGACGAGCTAACCAATCCATACCCAATATCAGGTCAAACTCTGTCAAATCTAGTAAAATTAAATTAATTGTCAATTTTGTACTTTGTATCTATATTTTACAATTTCTATATACTGTATGTATGCACATCATTTCACCTAATAGAGTATGAACTCCTAGGCTCTGAGTCAATGTTTCAGGTTTAACTTTCACTAAATGTATTATTTTGGGGTTAATAAATGACTGTGTAAAACCAGGATCTATCAATGCATAAGCAGAAACACCAAATCAATGTAAATCACCTGTGATAACCTTAGGGGCGTATGCTGCCTCCTGTCGAGACATCGCAAAAACTCTAGCATGTATCTGAGTCTGAATTCTAAAGGCTCCTCTACCTCGGTCAGACACTAAAGTTGAAGCAGCTCCTTTACCCCATCCTCGAGTACCACTGGTCATAACCATCGGATCACTACTATGAACAACTGACTGTGTCTAAGAGAAATCTCTCAATATATCACCTCTAGCTCCTCTCTCTGGACAAGCTCTCGCAAAATGTCCCTATTGACCACACACATAACAACCTCTTATCAACATCCTACACTCACCCGAATGAATCCTCTGACAATGTGGGCAAGGAAGTCTAGTAGGTCCTGATACTGTCGCTGAGCTACCCTGTCCTCCCATCGAGATCATCTACCGCGATAAGTCGAATAAGAAAATGGTCGTGATCGGCCTGCAAAAATCCTTAGAATCCGGTATGAGTAGGGGTAAACTCAGTCTTCTTACCCGGTCTCCAAGACTCTCTTAGAGCTACTATTCTCTTCTCTTGACTTGTTATTTCCTTTTCATCATTATCCTCAACCGTAAAAGTTCTTTAACTCTAATCGCTGCATCTCTCAATACCGTATACTCACTCGTCTCCGTCTGAGGATTTGTTTGCGAATTTTCTTATTTAAACCATCTTCAAATAACATGCATTTACCCCTATCAGTAGAAATATAGCTCACAGAAAAATGTGACAGCTGGATAAACTGTAACTCGTACTCGACTACAGTCATCTTCCCCTACTTCAGAGCTAAGAACTCTTTTCTCTTTGCATTCAAATATACCATCGGTAAGTACTTCTTCCTATACTCTCGTGAAAAATCCTCCCGAGATATGACTCACAGAAACTCTAAAGAATGGGGAATTGACTTCCACCATTCATACGCATCATCCTGCAATAATGATACCGTAAACTCTAACCTGTCCTCCGTACTAGCCTGCATCATCTCAAAAACTCTAATAACCCGATCCAACCACTCTTGTGCCAGTCGTGGATTCGTAGTACCCTAAACTCTACAGCTCCTAACTTCTTCAATTCCTTAAAGTTTCTGGCTCTAATTTGATAATCTGTCAGAGGTGGATCTCTGTACATAGGATAGTAAGGAGGGGTGGCGGATAAGGATAGGCTGTCCAAACTGTAGATAGTTAGGATCATACTGTGTATCTCTAGATCCTACGCATGATAACTGTACTGTAGGGTCCACTGCTCCCTCTCTCTTTGTAGCACTTCTGGGCTCTGACATATTTATAAAAAATGAAACTAACCAAACACACATTTCACACAATGCACATGTGACTCAATTCATAAACCACATATCAATAACATAGCCAGGGATCATATTCCTTCTTTGATACCAAAATAAAACGTCTTATTCTTATATTGTATTAATTACATACTAATTAATCATATTACCATATAAGTACGTATATTTTAAAACTTTTCTCATAACACGCACATATCTCATTATCGTTATTGATCATTAGTCTTTTTACTAATCTTATTAAACATACATAAAATTATATCATATATTTAGTTTACAGTTATTCCAATATATACTCAGAATATTGATCATATTAGTTAACATATCCATGGATTAAGCTTTATGTTAACTTCATACGCCTGTTATTCTGGAATATACAAAGTTCATACTCTACGTAGAACTGGTATATAGCGACTGTAACCTAGATATAACTATATTTATATATATTGCACTCCAATAACAAAATTTTAACTTGTTACAAGTTCTCAAGCAACTCTCAATTTATATTTATCAACATACACCTCAAACATTCATTTCAGTCTCAAATAATAAGAAATTCAAGTATATACATATATATAATAATCTCAGCAACAAAACATTTGTAGCAATCTATTAAACAAACATATCATATGAACAGGCAAAACATGCAACAACACTCAAACTCCTAGGCCCAGCTCTAATGAGGAAAGAGAAAATAGTCCAAGAGTAGCAGTCGACCCACCTGTCAATATATCTCTATCTCTGCTCTCTACTAGATCCTGGAACAAAAACAGCAGTTGTGTGAGTTGTGGGCTCAGCGAATAGTCATTAAATTAACCAATCTATCATTTGATTATGTAAATCCACTATCCATAATAACAAATAAATGCAACATAATAAACCATATACATTCACAGGTATTTGTTCTATAAATCAAATAGTGATACTCCTATAGGTTCGATTATTTATCATGCAACGTAATCAATTGTTTGTAAAGTAACATAATAATGTACTGTATAAACCCCTCTACAGAAATGATCCTACAAAAAGGATCCCCCTCTACAGTATAAACCCCTCTACGTATGATCGATCATATATCACCAATCCAAACCTCACCATATCAACACTATATCATCATTAGTCATATCATTTCACGTAAATCATAAATCGCAGCATACATTTACATAATGTGAATAACATAACGTACCTGTTTGCATTTTTTTTATGTACCTATTTGCATTTTGATCATATAAACATATATTCGTTACCATTTTATACTATTTCCCATTTTAACATTTCGTCGCAATTTATATAATCTAACTATCAATCATCTACTATCACAAATTCAATTCCATAATTCGTATATAAATTCATATTTAAAGTGAGTTAGACTACTCACCTGTCAACGAAAGTACTTGGACCTCTGTGTGCTCTGGTCATGCTCTGATCGTCTAGTCTATCGTCCTATATCAATACATATGAATCTTTCTATAGATTCAATAAAATGAAAATTACAATGCATGTCCTAATGAATTCATTATAATTGCTACTCAACCTTGCAAACCCTAAACCTAACCTTAGAAATTTCTAAATTCATTTTACATCATAAATTCGTAAATTTAAATTAATTCTATGACCATTTTAATAATCATTTCTATAATCAATAATCATTTTATAATAAAACTCGTAAAATTTACGATAAAAACTTTGAACTTTACCTGTTTCGACTTTACCAATGGATTCCTAACTTGAGATTACGATCAAGTCTATAACTCGAATCCATTCCATTGCTTATTTTCTTAATTTCACACTTAATCTCTCTTCCTTTCCTCGCCTCTCTCTTTTCCCTTGTCTCTCTAGCTTTGAATTGAATCTTGAAGATTCTGAACGATTTCTCGAGCAATAGAAACTTATATTTTTTCCAAAAAACAGATAAGTACATGTGGTGGGCGTGGAGTACGCGTGGTCATGACCACCACGCATTTTTCTCTCCCCACCACGTGTTCTTGCTTGTTTTGGAGTTTTCTCCTTTTTCTTTATTTACTTTACATCACCTTTCACTCTTCTATTAACCTTTCTTAAACTTGTTTCTAATCATTTGTTTTCCTCATTGTATTGGCTAATTTCATATTCTTATTATTATTTACTTATGACATTAATTATGTGATTTCAGGACGAGGATGTTACAGCATGTGACTTTATAGTGCTATTACACGGTCACTAATAGGTACGTCCTATTAGACTTCTGTCGAGGTACACAGACACTAGCGTGTCTGTGCACTAATATACTTATGTTCACGTAGCTAGACATAGTCAGATTATATGGACCCTTACCCCACACTTTAGAGAGTCAATATCTCTCGTGAGAGTTTTTTGATGTCTTCCCCAATATATAGCTTTAACTGACTATAGTTTACCTTTAAAGTTCCTTTGTTTGGATATGTTACCTCAACTGTGCATAGGGAAAAACCTGTGTGACATTAAATGGTCCAGACCAATGAGATTTAAGTTTATCTAGAAAAATTCAAAGTCTCGAGTTGTACAAAAGCACAAGATTTCCCATCTTAAACTTACAGTGTTGTCAAATACGCACGTCATGGTATTGCTTCATTTGCTTCTTATATAGACATGTGTTTTCATATGCTATAACATGCCATTCATCGAGCTCATTAACCTAAAATTTCTTGTGTTCACTTACAAACTCAATATCAAGACTAACAGATCTTATAGCTCAATATGAATTATGTTCTAACTTAACATGAAGATGGCATGTCTTACCATAAACCAAAATATATGCTGTCGTGGCTATGGGTGTTTTGAATGTAGTTCTAAAAGCCCATAAAGCATCATCTAACTTACTAGGCCAATCCTTCCTATTGACTGACACCATTTTTTTCAAGATCCGTTTTATCTCTCGATTTGACACCTCTACCTATCCACTTGTTTGAGGATGATACGTTATGGCCAATTTATGTACGACCCTATATTTGCGAAGAGTTTTTTCAAATTGAGCATTATAAAAATGAGGTCCTCTATCAGTAATAATAGCTCTAGGGACTACAAAATGAGTAAACAGTTTTTTTAAAAATTGCAAAACTACCCTAGCATCATTAGTTGGTACGGCTTGTGCCTCTACCCATTTAGACAAATAGTCCATAGCTACAACAATGCATTTATTGCCAAACAAAGTAGGAAACAATCCTATAAAATCATATCCCAAACATCGAACAATTCACAAATCACAATAAAATTCTGGGGCATTTCATTAAGGGAGGAATTGTCACTTGTCTGCTGACAATAGTCACAGCTTTTAACAAACCTCTGAGCATCTTGAAAAATGGACAACCAATAAAAAATAGCTTTGAGTACCTTATGTGTTGTACAATTAGCTGGATAATGTTCTCCAACTGGCCCTATATGACAACATGAAATAATTTGTCATCCTTCTTCATGAGATACACACCGGCATATTATCTAATCTACACAAATTTTAAACACAATTGGTTCTTCCCAAAAATAATACTTAACATCCGAGAAGATTTTTTTTCTCTCATGATAACTCATGCTTTTGGGAATAATACCTACAACAAGGTAGTTAACAAAATTAGAAAACCATGGAATGTCATTTCCACTTACTTGCTCAATTTTGTTAAGTCACTCCTCGAGAAATATATCAGCCATTTCTCCATCGTGAAGAACACCCATATATGGGTTCTCAGAGAGTGATAATTCATCTGCAGCCATATTTTTAGCTCCCTTATAGTCTTGAATTTCAACATCAAATTCTTGCAGAAGAAGAATCCCTCGTATCAACCTCAATATCGCATTTGTTTTTTCTATAAGAAATCTCAAAGTAGCATGATCAGTACAAACAGTTACTTTTGACAAAATCAAATATGGGAAAAATTTTTCCAATGTAAAAACTACAGCCAGTAACTCTTTTTCTGTTGTGGTGTAATTTATTAATGCTAGATTAAGATTTTTACTAGCATAATTAATTGATCAAAAAAGTTTTTCTTTATGTTGTCTTAAAATTTTGCCCACTCTAAAATCATTGGCATCACACATCAGCTCAAAAGGAAAAGACCAATCAAGTAAAATCAAGATAGGAGCATTTACTAACTTCTCCTTTAAAGCATTAAATGCATGCGAACAATTTTCATCAAACTTAAATGGCATGTCTTTTTCAAGCAGTCTTGTGAAAGGCCCAGCAACTTTTAAAAGTCTTTAATAAATCTTTTGTAAAAACCTGGGTGACCTAAAAACTCTTGATAACTTTAATAGATGAAGGTGGTGGTAATCTATAAATATTCTCAATTTTAGCTATGTCAACCTCAATTCAATTGATAGATATTTGTGTCCTAATACTATACTTTTCCCAATTTAGAACAAGATTTGTTTCATCACAACATTCAAACGCACATTTTAAATTACAAAGCCATAAGTCAAAAGAGTTACCTTAAACTAAAAAGTCGTCTATAAATACCTTCATAATATCTGTGGAGCTCAAATTTAAAACACAAATATCCCCAAATTTTTGCCCTATTTAAATAATAAAAGAATAAGATAAACTCAAACTTTAATATAGGTAAAATCTCATATATAAGTATACCCCGATCTCGGGCCCAAAATCATTTATACAAAACATATACACACCAGCGGAAGCAAAACACCATATATATACATATATGTACAAATCTGTACAAAATAAAAGCTGAAGAAAACACTACAGCCGAACCTCGTACAGAATCTTGATATGCCTTTGATCAACAGCTTGCAAGTCCAAAAGCAGCTATCTACGATCTGCACCACAATTCAACATTCAAACAAGTGAGTATTAACGAATACAAAGAATATTGAATAATTGAAGTGCAGGGGAACAGCACGAGGTCGTGCTGGATGAACACGAGGGCGTGCTCAACAGCTTTCGCAGTTGACACGTCATGCCACAACAAACATGAGCTGTGTTCATATAACACAAACCCAAGTAACACGATCGTGCTACCTTAGAGCACGAGGGCGTGCTCATACACAATCCTAGAATGGCCCAGGAGCACGGGGAGTGCTGGTAATCACGTGGTCGTGCTGAGCTACTGATTTGGTACTTTACAATTCTGATTTCATCTCAATTTTACAGCAAACAAGTTAAACAAATAGGTAGAACACTACCCAACATATACAAATACCTTATCAACAATGTTTAACACATGAAACACTAATCACACTTATTTGAATACATCAAGTACCAAAACATACCGTATATCTTATATATACAACTTCAACATATATCTCACAACATTCATCTCAATCAGTAGTAAAACATGCTATAATGAATGTCAAATATCTCGTGTATGCAAATTTCATGCACACACATATGTGAATGCCCAGGGCTTACATCCATCAGTGGCATCACGAGTCTTACGTGGCATTGAGCGTCTCACTCGGCATCGTGAATAAATCATGAAATCATCAGAAATCTCTCAGCCGACATGTCAAGAATCTCTCAACTGACAGGTGCGCGTCACACACTGGAATCTCTTTAGCTCAGTGTCACACAAAACATGCAACACAATGATTAATTATATGCATTCAACATGCTACGAGATACTCTCAAATGTATACTCAATTCAAGCAAGTCTCATGTTTAATATGCCATAGCAAGTCATATGCTATTAATGTCAATCAAATGTCAACATTATACCCATAGATATATAAATCAAAAAGAGCATACTAAACAAAATCACAATCCATGCTCATATCAATATAAGCTCAAAATGACATCAAGCTGTACATGTTAATCATACATAACACATATTGATGACACCCTATTTTGACATATTTTTGTGATTGATTTTATATTGTCATTTTATTATTTTGGTACGAAAATATGTCGTTTTTATTTATATTTGTTTCTTACTTTGTAGGATGACATGTGTACCCCTGTTGGATTGTAAAATGAAGAAAATGGCAGCATATTATCAGAAACAGGGGAATACGCGTGGTCGTTCCAATGAACACGTTGTCATTGAAGACTAAGCGGGGTCGGGCCCACCCCGCGTAGTTTGGAGAAAAAACGCGGGGTCAGGCTGACCCCGCGTACTCTGGAAAATAGATGCGGGTCGGGCTGACCCCGCGTACTCTGACCCGTTTTCTATAAAATGGGTACTGCAGAAGTGATTGGGAGCTTGGTTTTTCATTTTTTAG
>CANYCX013463379.1:0-13687 GCA_948193385.1 Breynia disticha f. nivosa | reverse complement strand
TAAAAGAGTTGGTTGATATGCTTTGAGATTGTATGCAATGCCTAAATCTTATAATTGAATCATGTGTTGGACAGATTGCTTCTGGATTGTAGTAACATACGTTATTTTGGTAAATAACGTACGTTAATGTCAAATAATGTATGTTACACACGGTGTAACCTACGTTATTTTTTGTGCTGAAAATATAGAGATGAGCTTATGAATAACGTACGTTAATGGCTTGATAAACATATGTTAATTTGGTCTAGAAACCTAATTTTAGCCCAAATAATGTGCTAATGAATATTTGAATTGAGGAAATGACCTATGATGATTCCTAAGACATAAAACACCTAATGAATTGTTTGTGGCATGGCTACGGTGAGCCATTAGGGAATTTATGTGCGAATACGACTTTGTATTCCACAAGCACACCCGTGTTGGCCGAAGGTTCCCCTGTACCCAGCTTAACAACACTAGGGTTCACTTACTGAGTATTTTTATATACTCACCTTTGTTTTGTTGTTGAATGTGTGCAGATTGACAAGTACTAGTGACGGGACTACGTGATCGATGAAGCTACGCGGTGCGATACTGAAGGTCGAGCTCCTAGATTTTGGTTATGTGTATGTTGTTTGCCTACAAACATTTAGTATATATGAGATGTTCTAACATAGCATTCAAACCATTTTTCATTGCTTCTGCATTTCAAATTATTGTGTGGTGTATGTCATTTGTTAATGTGTTTGAAAAACTAATTATCTAGTTATTCCCTCTTGCATGATTTATGTTTTAAAAGAAAAAAATAGTGCAAAAATCATTGTTTATTTGAAAATGAAGTTAACGATTTTGGGGTTCACACTCTCGCATGTCGACATCTTTAAATCCTTAAGGATATGCATTGTCTCTTATACCCTTCCACTTACTTTACTCTCCAATTACAAATTTTCTTTAGATTTAGGGTTGGTGTCTTACCTTGGTTTACTTAGGGCTTGAGGCTTTTTCCACACAAATTCTCGAGGGATAAAATGGGGATTGACAGAGGCGAGATGGATTATTGTGTGTATGGTTAATTTGGGAGGAAGAGTATGGCCTGGATGGAGAGAGACATATCCTAGGTTTTGAGTATGTGTTATAAAAGTTCTCATTCTGTTATTTTATCCATCTATCACGATGCAAACGACTAGAAAAATGGACTGGCCCAACCGTTTTATAAACTATTTCCCTGCCTCTTAGCCCAACATGTGGCAGTACTCTGGATCCACAACATGTGCCTCTCGGCCCAACATACCATTTGGTCTTTTCCAAATGGTTTTCTTCCTTAAATTTTAAATGAGTCATATTTTTTGGCAATTATTTCATTATTTTATTCATTATTATTATTCTCATTATTTATTTTATTTTTAAAATTTGAATAAATTTTGGGGATTACATTCGACTCCACAATAAGCTATAAAACAGGAACCCATTACACTAGTACCAGGAAAATCTGGTAGGATACATCAAGAACCCAAAAGGTACAAGTTCATTATAACTGAAAAACAGGATATCACAATCGTTAATCATGATGAACATGCTTCTTATCAGGAGGCTATTGAAATTCCTAATTGAAAAATATGGATTAAGATTATGAAATCTAAAATGCAATCAATGTACAATAATCAAGTTTAGGACATGATTGGACTACCTGAAGCTGCTAAGGTAATTAAGTGCAAATGGATTTTCAAGGAAAAAGGTCGGAGGTATCTTCAAAGATAGGCTAATGGAAAAGGTTTTAAAAAAGTTCGTCGCATTGACTGTGATGAAACATTTTCACAGTAGGCATGCTCAAATCCAATAGGATTATATCAGCCATAGCTACATATTTAGATTATGAGATATGGCAAATGGATGTCAAAATAATTTTCCTGAATTGAAACCTCTTCGAGGATTTTTACATGAAAAAACCTGAAGGATTATTGATACTAAAAATCATAATAAGGTATGCAAGGTTAAGAGATCAATTTATGGACTTAAGCAAACATCTAGGATTTGGAATTTTCATTTTAAAGAAGCCATAAAAAAAGTTTGGCTTTATTGAGAATGATGACAATCCTTGTGCATCAAAAGTTCAGTGGGGTCATTGTAGTGTTCCTTGTTTTGTATATTGATGACATCTTGCTCATTGGAAATAATATTTTTTCATTGCAACATGTTAAGAAATTATTGAATTCGTGTTTCTCAATGCAATAAGAGAAAGTAAGGTTATACTTGATATAAGGATCTATAAAGATAGATCACAACATCTTTTTCAACTATGTCAAAAATAGCACCTAAATGAGATATTGTGAACCTCATTTTTAAATTCTGATTTGCCTGATAAACATTATAATTTATAGAAATGATATGAAATCATATATAAAAATATAGGAGAGAGAGAAATTAAAAGATATATATATGCTATTTTATAAAATCTCGACCCAAATCATTCGTAATATAAACGGTTTTACAGTGGAAACATAATAAGTTTGAAAAATAGTTCAAACTAAAATTCTCCATCGAACACAGCAGTCGAAATCCTCTATCGCACACAGCAGAGGTATGGCACACAGTAATCCTTTATCCACAAAGGAATCATATTTCTTGCCACACAGGCTCTTGTCACACAGATATGTAAATGTATGGATGTAACGAATATGAATATCATTCATATTCGCACACAACATCTGAATGACATTCATTCCGCACACAGCACAATATAGTATAGCACACAGCACAACATTCATCTCAGCTCACACAGAGCAAATCAGACAATACCACACAGGTAATCAATTAATATCCAATTAAATCATACCACACAAGTAAACAATCCATTTTAATCAAACATAAATCAAACATAGATCAAACCATTTCCATTATCATAACTCTAAAGAAAACATCTCATGTTCACTATTATTCATCTAGCAACTCAAAAATCCATTATAGGCCAACTACTCTTCTTTTACATAATTATCGTAATTCCAAATAAATTACGAATCTATTTAATAAGCATAAGAATACTTACCTCGAAAACAAGCAAAACAATAATCAAACACTAGCTCAAAAATCACCCAGCTGTCGTACAGATCCTTCTATACGAAAATAACCACATATGATACATTACTAACCAATTCATGTATTGATTCTAGCTTTAGAATCATTAAAACATCATTTGGAAACCATAAATCAACAATAAGTCAACATTTCCAACAATTCCTTTCTAAATCCAATCTTCCTCAATTCCATCTCTAAATCATTCACAATGATTAATTCAACTTCTTACACTTAGTCATAATATTTCTAGCAATCTTTCAATTCAATACATAAGCATTTAACACAATTCCAATTCAAGCTCAACCACTTGTAAACCTAAAGTAAACCTTAGGTTTATACCCCTTTTCCATCAATTTTCCAAACAAACTCATCCTAACATCTATCTACTATCAAATTTCATTTTCTCAACATTAATATCAGCCATTTTTATCAATTTCCAGCCACTAACATATCTAGCAAAACCAACCTTAAACCTTAAATCAACCATATATCAATCTTCCTACCATGTTACCTTATTGATTTTCTTGCAAGAAATCAACTCCGCTCCTTCAAAAATCACTTCCCTGCAGATTTCTCAGACTTCTCAGCTGTGCTCTGATGTTTTTCTGCAAAAGGTTTGGTTTCGAAATGTAAAAGTGAACCTCTACCGCTGATTGATCGAAACTTATATTTTTTTCTAGAAAACAGCATCCCACGTGTGGTAGAATGGGACTACGCGTTGTGGTAGCGACCACGCGTACTTTCCATTCCACTGTGCATACTTCCTAATTTCAGATTTCTTTGATTTTCTTCAATCGTTTCGTGTCCACCTTTGATCAACCTTTCATATTCTTTTATATATTAATTTTTAAACACTTATTTATCGTCATTTAATGACGAAAAATATCCAGAATATTACAATTCTCCCCCTCTTAGAAAATTTCATCCCCGAAATTTTAAATCAAGGAACTTAGAAGCAAAACCAAGTCGTAACATTCTATATCGAAATCTGCAATCAAAATGTACCTCACTGCTTAGAAGAAGAATCAGGAAACAGATATGGATACTGTCGTTGATAAAAGTCAATTTATACTTATATTTCTTATTTTATTGTTTGACATTTATCATAATTTTTGTTTAATTAAGTGTTTTTCAGTTCAATTATGGTTATTTTTGTGTATTCAGGACTTAGAGCATATAAGGATGAAATTCAAATGAAATCGACGCGGAAATCGTCAAAAGAATACACTTGAAGGAAGCCAAATAGGATGGCAAACGGTTTCCTAAACCGTTTTCCAAACCGTTCTGCGTGTGAAGCTTCACAAAATAACCAAATCTAATCACACCTCTCCAAGGGGGATGGCTGGTAACCTTAGTTTGTAAGCTAGCAGTCCAACTCTCTCTGTAATCTCGTACGGTTCGATATACCTATGACTCAACTTACACCGTCTCCCAAATCTAATCACACCTCTCCAAGGTGAAACTCGCAAGAAAACTCGCTCGCCGACCTCATACTCTATCTCTCGATGATGTCGGTCGTAGTATCTTTTCTGACAATCCTGAGCTGGTCGTATACATCTTTTCACAACATTCACTTTATCCAAGGTTTGTTGAACCAACTCTGGTTCCTCAATCTGTCGCAACCCCTCAACATCCCAATAAACCGGACGACGACACTGTCTCCCGTATAAAGCCTCGAATGGTGCCATCCCGATACTAGAATGATAACTGTTATTTTACGCAAACTCAACCAATGGTAAGTGATCGTCCCAACTACCACCAAACTCTTGAATACATGCCCAAAACATATCCTCTACTGTCTGTATCGTCCTCTCCGACTGACCATCAGTCTGTGGGTGGAAAGTCGTACTAAACCTCAAACGAGTACCCATCACATCCTGGAGACTCTGCCAGAATCGCGATGTAAACCTAGGATCACGTTCAGACACAATCGAAGTAGGTATACCATGTAATCTGAAAATCTCGACAACATATAAATCAGCAAACCTATCCTACGTGTCGTCCTATTGGATAGCTAAGAAATGTGCCGATTTCATCAATCTGTCAACAATAACCCAGATGGCATCGTGACGTCTGAACGTCCTCGATAAACTGATAATGAAATCCATGGTGATTTTCTCCCACTTCCATTCTAGAATATCAAGTGGTCTCAGTTTTCCTGCCAGAGCCTGATGTTCTGCTTTTATCTATTGATATTGGAGATATTTCGCAACAAACTCTATTATCTCCCGCTTCATATGTACCCACCAATACAACACTCGCAAATCCCGATACATTTTCATACTGCCAGGATGAACTAATAAAAGAGAAGAATGAGCCTCTGTCATCAGCTCGTTCTTCAACTCTGCAATATCTGGAACACACAGTCTATCCTGACAATATAGTACAACAGTATCCTCAAGTCGGTGTAAAGTAGGTACCTTTCCTCGCTCTACCTTCTTCTTTATCTGCATCAGATAATCATCTTCTTTCTGACGCCCAGCAATCACATCTCGCATCTAATGTCGAACGTTAATGTTGCCTAACATCCAATCCTCAATCAAATCTAACTGCACTCACAACTCTAGTAAAGCAAATAGAGACTCCGCTCTATATGTAACTGAATCATTATCCCATGTCTCTTTTCTACTTAGTGCATCAACGACTACATTTGCTTTTCCAGGATGATACTCAATCGTGCAGTTGTAATCTTTCAACAATTCAATCCATCGTCTCTGCCGAAGATTTAGCTCTCACTGTGTGATAACATATTTTAGAATTTTATGATCAGTAAAAATCTGAAATGTCTCCCCGTATAAGAAATGATGCCAAACCTTCAGAGCATGAACTATCATTGCTAACTCCAAATCGTGAGTCGGATAGTTAGCATCGTGCGGTCATAACTGTCGTGAACTATAAGCAATAACTCTGTCGTGCTGCATCAATACTTCACCTAATCCAGCTCCAGAAGCATCTGTATAAACAACAAAGCCACCTTCCTGAGAAGGTAACATCAGAACTAGAGCATCAACTAACCTCTTCTTCAATTCCCAAAAACTCATCTCACAATTGTCATTCTAGACAAATGGAACATTCTTCCTAAGAAAAGATGTCATCGGTCTAGCTATCCTCGAAAAATCCTTGATAAAACGACAATACTATGCAGTTAAACCCAAAAAACTACGTACCTCAGATGCATTTCTCGGTACTTGCCATTCTTGCACTTCTTTTATCTTACTAGGATCTGGTTTCACTCCCTCTGCTGAAATCACATGTCCTAGAAAGACATTTACTGAACTTAGCATACAACTCTTTTTCTTTAAGCAAATCTAACATAATCTGGAGGTGTCTCCGATGCTCCTCCGTGTCTCTCGAATACACCAGAACATCATCAATGAAAATCAAAACAAACCTTTCTAAGTAAGGCTAGAATACCTTATTCATTAGTGCCATAAATACCTCTGGTGCATTCGTCAACCCGAATGGCATAACAGTAAACTCGAAATGCCCTTAACGAGTCCTGAAAGCAGTTTTCTCGATCGAGCTATCCTCAAAGCTCAGCTTTCAATAACCTGATCTGAGATCAATTTTCGAAAATACAGTATCTACCCACAGCTGATCAATCAAATCATCTATCCATGGCAATGATATTTGTTCTTTACTGTCACTTTATTCAGCTGATGATAGTCGATACACGATCGCATACTACCGTCCTTCTTTCGTATGAACAACACTGGTGCTTCCCAAGGTGATACGCTAGGTCGTATGAAACCTTTCTCTAATAACTCCTCTAGCTGTCATTTCAACTCCTGTAACTCAACAGCTGCCATCCTGTAAGGCGCAATAGAAACTGGTGCTACTCTAGGCACAATCTCTATCCTGAAGTCAGCCTCTCGATGTGGTGGAAATCCTGGTAACTAGTCAGGAAATACCTTAGGATAATCACAAACAATCTCTACATCTCGTACCTCTAATACAGGTTTGTTCATATCAACTACTGAAGCAAGATAGGCATAACAACCCTCTTGTATCAACCTCGCTGCAATCACTGTTGAAATCAGGCAAGAAGGAATAGCCTTCCTTTCGTCTACTCATAATGCACGTTAGTCACTATCAACCTCAATCACAACTTCTTTTAAATATTATTCGACCATAGCGTAATTTCTGGATAACTAATCCATACCTAAGATAACCCCGAACTCCGCCATCCTCAAAATAATCAAATATTCTAAATAAGTCGACTTGCCAATATGTAACTCACAGTGTCGTAAAATATGTCTCACTAACACTGTACCACCAGCTGGCATCAATACTAAAATTGTATAACCCAAACGCTCTATACTACCTCTAATATGGTCTATAATAGAATCACTCACAAAAGAGCACGTAGAACCAGGATCAATCAATACTGAAGTAGTATATGTAAAGAAAGAAACAGTACTAGTGATCACGTCTGGATCCTCTGTAGCCTCATCTCTAGTCATAGCATAAACTCAGGCCTGTGGTGCTGACCCTGATGGTGCTGTTGCTCCAGTAGATCCACCTCCTCTACCTTAACTAACTGCTCCACCTCTGGCAACTGATCCACCACTAGAAGTAGATTCAGAACCTCTACTACCTCTACCTCTACCTGTACCAATTGAAGCTACAAGCCTAGCCTCACCAACACTACTCTGTCGGGATACCTTACCACTTTGTACCCCCGGTCTCTATGGACAGTCTGTGAAAAAATGTCTCGACTGATGACAAGTATAACACAGTAGAGTGGTCTCTCTGCCTGTGTAAGTACCTATACCGCAACCATGAGGAATAGGAGGCCTGTTGGAAAACCTCTACCACCTCTAGCTCCTCTCCCAGACTCTCTAGTCTCACTACCACCTGTCTCTCTGGTGGCCTAAAATCTTTTTTCTACTTTTTCTGCTGCTGCTGAGAACTGTAACTACCTGAGACTTAATGTCGCTTTCCTTCTGATTTATCTCCCTCTGCCTCTAGCTCCTCTACTCGTATCATTGTCTCAAGTAATAGCTCGTAGGTTGAAGGTTTCATCACGATCCTGTCTCGAATTGGATACCTCAAACCCTGCTCAAATCTGTCCCTCCTCTTCCTTTCTGAGTCAACATCCTCTGGAGCGTATCGAGATAACCTGGTGAACTCTGCCTTGTATTCAACCACTGTCATCTCCTTTTGCTTCAACTCCAAGAATTCTATCTTTTTCTTTGTCTGATAATGTGGAAGAGTGTACTTATCAGCAAATCTCCTTAAGAAATCATCCCAAGTAAGCACTGGAAGATCTCTTTGACTATCTGGAATCGACTCCCACCAATTCCAGGCTACTTTCTTGAGAAGAGAAGTAGTGTACCTCAATTTTTGCTCTGGTGTACATCTCATACGCGTAAGAATCCTCTCTGTATGCCTAAGCCAGTCATCAGCCTTAGCTGGATCTCTGGTACACCCAAACATCTTCGCCCCTTGCTTTCTAACCTTCGCAAAGTTTTTATCAGTATTGAGGTTCTGGCTACCTAAAGCTCTACCCTTATCCCGTATCATTTTCTGCATCATCTTCCAAAACAGAGCATATGCAGGATCGTACAGAGGTATAGGCATCGTAGGCTCTGCAAGTTACTCTGGAGGTACTCGGATAGATCTATGTCCCTCTACTAAATCTCTGGACTCTGCAGTGTGATCAAGAGATATGTCGTCTATCGGCTCCATCTGTTATCAAAATCAAATTCAAAAATCATTTCAGATTTTCAAATCACAAATCAGATTTTCAAGATCACAAAGCATGAAAATCTTTGGCACAATTCGCAGAGAAATTAATCCCTGCTCTGATACCACTAAATGTGAACCTCATTTTTAAATTCTGATTTCCTTGATAAACATTATAATTTATAGAAATAATATGAAATCAAATCAAAAAACAGAGGAGAGAGAGAAATTAAAAGATATATATACGCTATTTTATAAAATCTCGGCCCAAATCATTCGTAACATTAAAGGTTTTACAGTGCAAACATAATAAGTTTGAAAAACATTTCAAATTAAAATTCTGGGTATATATACAAATGTACAACATCTGTACAAATCCAAAATATCAAAAATAACAACTGGAGCTCGACCTTTGACGTAAGCTCTGGAAGCACTGATCAGCTCTGTGGTCCAATGGTAGGCAACTACCTACGATCTGCACAATCAATTAAACAACAACGAGGTGAGTATAAACAATACTTAATAAGTATTCTCAGCTTTATAAAGTAAATGATGTGCAGGGGAAAGGATAAATTAGCACGAGGACGTGCCCATCTATATTGTCCCTAGGCATTCCAGAATGCCTGACAAATAGTTTCACATAGATATCACGTAGCACACAGCGTATCAACCACACAGGTTTACATCTTAAATCAGTACATAGCATTTACAATAATCTAGCACACAGCCTCAATACTATCACACAGATCATAACAGCTTTTAATTAATATCGCACACAGTAAATATGAACCACACAGGTTCAACAGTAGCAATCCTCAATCATACATATATAAATGTAATGCATGAAATGAAATAAAATGGAATTTCAAACAGAATGCCCCGGGTTTTGTCCACCATCGCACACGACAGTCGAAATCCTCTATCGCGCACAGCAGAGGTATGGCATATAGCCTGAGAACACAGTTTTGAGCAAAGCTCGTATATATATGGACCATAGCACACTGCAGTCCAGGATAACACACAGTAATCCTTTATCCACAAAGGAATCATATTTCTTATTACACAGGCTCGTGTCACAACAATATGTAATTGTATGGATGTAAATAATATGAATATCATGCATATTCGCACACAGCATCTGAATGACATTCATTCCGCACACAACACAATATAGCATAGCACACAGCAGAGTAAACAGCACAACATTCATCTCAGCTCACACAGAACAAATCAGACAATGCCACACAGGTAATCAATCAATATCCAATTAAATCATACCACATAGGTAAACAATCCATTTGAATCAAACCTAAATGAAACATAGATCAAACCATTTCCGTTATCAAAATTCTAAAGCAAACATCTCATGTTCACTATTATTCATCTAGCAACTCAACATTCCATTATAGGCCAACTACTCTTCTTTTACATAATTATCGTAATTCCAAATAAATTACGAATCAATTTAGTAAGCGTAAAACACTTACCTCTAAAACAAGCAAAACAATAATCAAACAGTGGCTCAAAAATTACCCATCCGTCGTACAGATCCTCCTGTACGAAAATAACCATATATGATACATTACTAACCAATTCATGTATTGATTCTACCTTTAGAATCATTAAAACATCATTTGCAAACCATAAATCAACTATATGTCACCATTTCCAACAATTCATTTCAAAATCCAATCTTCGTCACAAAATCCAATCTTCCTCAATTCCATCTCTAAATCATTCATAATGATTAATTCAACTTCTTACACTTTGTCACAATATTTCCAGCAACCTTTCAATTCAATACATAAGCATTTAACACAATTCCAATTTAAGATCAACCATTTGTAAACCTAAAGTAAACCTTAGGTTTATACCCCTTTTCATAAATTTTCCACACAAACTCATCCTAACATATATCTACTATCAAATTCCATCTTCTCAACATTAATATCAGCAATTTTTATCAATTTTTAGCAACTAACATATCCAGCAGAACCAACCTTAAACCTTAAATCAACCATATATCAATCTTCCTATCATCTTACCTTATTGATTTTCTTACAAGAAATCAACTCCTCTCCATCAAAAATAACTTCCCTGCTAATTTCTCAGACTTTTCAACTGTGCTCTGATGTTTCTCTGCAAAAGGTTTGGTTTGTAAATGTAAAAGTGAACCTTTGGCGCTTACTTTCCTTTCCACTGTGCGTACTTCCTAATTTCAAATTTCTCATTTTCTTCGATCATTTCGTGTTAACCTTCGATCAACCTTTCATATACTTTTATATATTAATGTTTAAACACTTATTTATCATCATTTAATGACAAAAAATATCCGGAATGTTACAAATATTGAGACGGTTCAGTATTAAATGATCTAAGAAGAAATTATTGCCTTTACAGTAAAGGATTATTCTCTCCAAGAAGGATTGTCCATCTTCTAGAAAAGAAAGATATTGTATGAATAGAATCCCATATGTATTTTCTATAGGATCTATTATGTATTATGTACTAGGTCGCCCATGCACTAAGTATGACCAGTAGGTTTCAGCAGGACTGATGTGAGGTGCACTTGGCTATTATTAAGGCAATTCTTAAGTAGTTGAGAAGGACTAAAGATTTGTTCATAGTGTATAGAGGTCAAGAAGATTTCAGTATTATAGGATACATTAATGTTCCGACCCCAATAAATAAGGATGATTCAAGCAATCAAGATATGTATTCATTTTAAATAGAGGAGATATCAGTTGGATATGCTCTAAACATAGTGTAGTGGCAAATTCTATAATAGAAGCTAAGTATATAGAAGCATATGAGCTAGCTAAGGAAACTATTTGGATCAAAAAGTTCATTACAAAATTAGGAGTTATCCATCTATTATAGATCCTTTGGAACTTTTATGTGGCAATAATGGAACAATTACATAGGCCAATGAGCCTAAATGTCACCATAGATCTAAATACATACTCAAGAAATTCCATATCATTCAGGACATTATCGATAAAGAAGATGTGAAGATGATCAATGTTACGGGTGAAGACAATGTGGTAGACCATTTGACAAAGCAACTTGCAGGTCCAAAGTATAAGTGTCATGTTAGGCCTTTTCGCCTTATGATTATGTTGGATTGAGACTAGTGCTAATGTAACACCCCGAAAATTAGTCCATTTATATTGGAAATAATAATTATGTATGAGAATGAAACATGTGTGTGCACGTTGTTTGATTTCTCGCATGTCCCGAAGAGTTGTGTAAGCGACGGTTGAAAACCAAAGTAATGAATGCCCATATCTTGAATGAAATAATAAAGGATGAGATGTTGTATGTTTATATGTTAAATGAGTTCTAATTCATGTGTAATGATGTCCAGATATGATATAGATGCATGGCATAAGTTTAGTGGAAGTTAAGTTATGAGATCGGGGGAAAATGAAAAGAATAGAGGAGATGTAAGTCGATGTGTAATAGTTTGATTTGATCTTGATATATATATGTTAATCCAAGATTTATTGATGTTTAATTAAGTTGAAATGATGTTAAATTAAGTGGAAAGTATGTTTGTACAAAGATATGCATGTTTAGAAAATGCCAAGTTTGGCAGTCTGCAGCAAAATAACATAGGTTAATTGATGTTTAAACCACGTTATTTGAAATAACGTACGTTATCCTGTTGAATAACGTACGTTATTCATACTTCTAGCCCAGAAAAGTTGAATTATTAATGTACGTTAATTTGGAAAATAAACATACGTTAACGGGCCCCTATACATGTCATTAAAAGACCGAGACACCTTCAAACATGGACATAACTCTTCCTCGCCTACCAAAACACTCTCCAAACTTCCTCTCAATCATTTTTGGCCATTCCAAACACAAAACCTATCCTAGAACAACAAATTTCAACCTGATTAACAACGTTTTCAGCCCCGAATCAAGCCTTCCTCTCTCTAGGGTTCAAAGAAATGGGAATCAAGGTAAACCACTAATCCCGAGCTGTAATGTGTTGTAAAATAAGTGCATTTGGTATGGTTTTGTTAGGTTTTCAATATAGAACATGATTCTATAAGCCATTGACCCTAACACATCCGTTTTTATGAGATTTTAAAGATGAGTTTTTGGTATTTTGGAGAAAAATCAGAATAGGAGGTTGAAATAACCTACATTATGTGCTAAATGATTGAATATATGATTGTAATTATGTAGGGAACGATATTGGGAACCCGACTCAGGAATCGGACGACAGATCGAACCTCAGAGCCCAAGGTAAGTGCTTTTTTGCCACTTATTTGATATGTTTGAATTATTAATGGTTGATTCTTGTTTGTGTGATGCTTCTCGATGTAGAACTGAAGTAAATTGGCAAGTTATAACCATGTAAGTGTAGGTTATGTGGCAAATGGCTTACTAATTAGATGAGATTATTGTTAATTGAATGAATGAGCGTTGTTGGATTGTTTGGAAAGTGTCATAATTCCATGGAAATGTGTAATGTGATGTGTGAATGATTGAGATATGAATTGAGGCTTGATATGTATGTATGTGCTTTATGATGTTTACTATGGAATGGATTGCTTTGAATTATTATGTTTGAATGATAAATGTGTCTATTGATGGAATGATGATGAAGTTGGATTAAATGAAAGCTTTAAATTGAATATGCCTCATGTGATTTGTTAGGATATTGGGAATGATTATGATTGGAATGTATGAATGTCTTTATTAATGATTAAGGGTGCTAAATGATCATGATAAAGTATTCTAAAAATGCTAGTTTGATTACTGTATGGAAAGGTGTGCATGGTTATGTGTTTGGAACTTAAATGGAACAATAACGAATGTCTAAGTGGTGATTATAAGCATAAAGCTTATGTTAAAACGTGTATGCTATGAATGTTTATATGTGATTTCTATGTTGGCTTGAGCTATGAAAGCGTAATGTGTGGTATGAATA
>CANYCX013461988.1:0-12241 GCA_948193385.1 Breynia disticha f. nivosa | reverse complement strand
ACTTTTGCATAACACAAGCCCATAAACACTTAAAACTAAACCAACCCAATACAAAACTGAATCAATCTCCTAGATAAACTTAAAGAGGTAATTATCCGCAATGTCAGTTTTGAAGTTTCTGATTGTAAAAATAGCATGTGAGTTTGCTTAATTATAAATATAACCGTTTTAAAATTCATATTATAAAAATAACATTTTTAAGCTTTGATATTGAAGTTTTAGCCAATATCATCATGTGAACGCATGTGAACATCAGAACGTTTGAGATGTGATTATATTTTTTGTGAACTTGATCATGTGAACATCTGTGAACTCTGTAAACCTTAGAACATGTGCTCAAATTGAGTATTTTTTTGAGAACATGATCATGTGACCTCTATGAATTTAGAACGTTTTGTAATGTGATTGAGTATATTCTTTGTGAACTTGATTTTTGTGAACCAACTTGAACCTTAGAACGTGTATTCTAATTGAGTTTTTTGTATTGTGAACTTGATCATGTGAACCTCTGTGAACCTTAAAACATGCGTTAAGTTGATTATATGTTTGTGAACTTGTGCATGTGAACCTTTATGAATGTTAGAATGAGTGTTTAAATTGAGATTTTTTGAACTTGAGCATGTAAACATTTGTGAACTTTAAAAAGACTACTCAGAGTGTGTGAATTTATTTGTGTACTTGTGTATGTGAACTTATGTGAATTCTAGAAGGAATTCATAACTTGAGATTTATTTTTTGGTGTTGTGTACTTGATCATGTTTACTTCTGTGAACTTTAGCAAGCGTGTTGGAGTGCTTGTGTCTAGTTATTCTAAACTTATGAACTTATGTGAACCTCAGTTATTGTAGTGAATTGTTCTATAAACTCATATGTGAACTTGTGCGTGTGAACATATGTGAACCTTAAAAAATTATTGAAAAGTTTGCTGAGTTTTTTGTTGTGAACTATGTGTATGTGAACATTTGTGAACCTTTTATGAACTTTGATAATGAGACCAATTCAGAATGACGAAATACAGAATCTGATAGATAAAATGATGTCGGTAAAACATTGAAACAATGTTGTGATTATGGCATTTCGATTGAAATTTTAATTTAAACTATAATCAATATGAATGATTCCGAAAGATTTCATACCTAGCTTGAGCACATTGTCTGAATTCTCCAAACATGTTTCTAAATTTCATTTTCTTTGTTTTCGAAAAACAAAAGCAATGCTTGGATTGTGTATTGATTTCTTCAATTGATAATGGAAGGAATGAGTGTTTTTTTATTTCGATAGTGAGTATTTGAAGGAAACAATTTGTTCGACTTTGGAGATTTGATTTCAGTAAGATTTTAGTAATCTCAATCACGTACGATCGGCCTTGGAAATTCAGTTAGTTATACTTTGGCTAGTTTTTAACTATAGAATGTCTAGATTGTCATTTTTTTAATTAGCAAACTTATTGGTTATTTTCTCAATATGTAAACATTAAGTAGTACATTGGTTAAATTTTCCTAAACTTAAACTAGCC
The DNA here is from genome assembly GCA_948193385.1 of Breynia disticha f. nivosa. Lineage (NCBI taxonomy): Eukaryota > Viridiplantae > Streptophyta > Magnoliopsida > Malpighiales > Phyllanthaceae > Breynia > Breynia disticha. Next base: position 10,725 of record CANYCX013461988.1, on the reverse strand, counting down.
TTAACTGAATCCACAACCAACAAAAGAAAAACTGAACCAAGACCCTCATCCTTTTAATAAGCACAAACCGGCCCAAAACCTCCTAAAACCAATCCATCCAGCACCATTTTTCACAATAGTCATAACCTCCATCAACACCCAACCTCCACATTTCAAAACCACCAAGTTGAAACCCAACCTTCAATTTCAAACATAATTCATCCAAATTAACCTCAATAATCCCATTACCTTAAAGAACCTCTACAAATTGAACCACAAAAGCAAAAGAGGTTCAGTTTTGACTTCAAGCCAAACTTACCAACTTTAAAATGAGAGAGAAGCCACATTTTTTTTAATTGAAAGGAATAAAATCAATGGAAAAAAGATAGTGCTCGATAGAAAACATTGATACTTACCATAAGTGGACAAAATATCGTCAGGAAGGCGAGACAAGACGGAGGAAATGAGGTATTTTAGAGACCATATATAAAGAACACGTGCTCGACACGAATGTGTCGAGTGTTCTTGTGGCTCGAATAGAGGGACCACGAGCTTCGACATAACTATGTTAATTTCCTGTGTATTTTGATTGAAAAACATAAATAGAAACCAAAAACTCCTCAAGAAATTATTTTCTCATCAAATACCTAAAACACTCCACCCCACACTTCAACTAAGCACTTTCCAAACCTTAGAAAGAGAAGAGCAAGGAGAGACCCATCATCTTGATGCAAATTTTTCCAAAGGTAAGGTTATCATTCCATGACTCCTTAGTTTTTTTAGCCAAGAAGTGAGGTTCCTTAGTTTTTTAGCCAAGAAGTGAGGTTGAGAATGGGGTTAATGTCAGATCCTTAACCAATTACCTAGAAAACTGAACCAAAACATTCACATTGCATTAATAATACATTGTAATTGTGCATTTGATTTTTCATACATATTATTCAAATGAATAAAATAGAAAAAGTGAGTTATACATAAAAATAAAAGAAAACAAAAAAAATAAACAAGCATATAAAACAAATTACACCTCTTACTTTTCCTATTAAACCAAAACTCACCTCTTTGCTACTTCATTTACGACCAAAGCCTTCCAAAATCTACCTAAAACTTCAGAAACCTTCTCTAAAACATTCAAGGATCATAACCCATCTAATCTTTTAAGAATTCATGGGAAAATTACGTAGAAGTGAAGAAACATTAAGATAAAATTCTAAAGATGATAAAATTAAAACCAAACCAATATCAAATATGTAATTCAAATAAAAAATGAACCAAAACTTGTGGACAGATTTTTCTGAAAAATTCTAAAAACTTATAAATAATTAGTTGGTCCTATTACCACGAGTAACCAAATGAAGCAAAATTTGTATGGTTTAAAACTTTGAGAAGTTAGTGAACTTTTTTTGTTACAATTAGTTAAAGAGCATGCTTAATTTCTAAGATATGGTGAAAATGGATAAACTAGGAAGAATAATTCAAGATTAAAATAACTGTAAAATTTGGAATTTGTTTGAATTTTTATAGTTTTTGTAGAATGAATTAAGTGAATATACTAGTACCTACGGAAAGCTTGAGATGTATAGAATCGGATAAAAATAGTTAGAAATGTTAAAGTTATGTGAATATTAGATTTTCAAATTATTAAAAAAGCAATATGGGATTGTGGAAAAACTAAAACTAAATATTGTCATGTATGAAAATAATGATAGGAGCCAAATTAAGTCCTAATGTCTTCTACTCATTTATAGTATTCCAAGAGTATAACAACATATTTTAAAACTAAAGAATTATGAATGTTGAAAGATAGTAAAAAAATGTTAAAGAATTTTATCTAGTGCATATCACATGTTCTTAAGCATCAAACATCACTTGATATTGTACATTGGTCAAATATGCATAATTATGTACTGGACATCAAGGGATAGTTCAAAAGACAGAAAAGGATCAGGAGAGAACTGAGTATTTCAGCTAGTCTAGGTAGTGTAATCCTGAACGTGAGTTCATTGATGAACTTAATTTATATATGCTATATATGAATGATACAGTATAAGTTAGATATTGAGAGCAGGTGCTGATGATGACCATGATAATGATATAGCTCCAGCAAAGGAGGGAGGCCCAACACATGAGGCTCCACCATTACAGCAGTAAGCATTGCCATCACAATTTGATAAGATTTTGGCACTCTAGCATCAACAGAGCGCTATCTTGGCAGTGATCTAGCAACAATAGAACACAATGTATCAGGAGTAGCTTCTTCAAGGTAGGCGCATCTACTCTATGTAGCACCAAATGCAGCAACTGTTCACTCATTTGCATATTACCCTATAGCAGTTCAAGTCACCTTTGTCATACCAGCAGTATTACTAGCCAACGCAATGCCAGCCTCTGTCAGCACAGGATGATTTAGATAAGGATGCAAACTTGCTCATGTGTTTCATTTATCCTATTCCTTTTTATTTTCAGACTATCATTATTTTTATTTGACTTTATTTCTCATTTGCAAGACTTGCTCTATTTTTCTGTATTAACTATATTTCCTATGTCTGTACTTCTGTTTTATTGTCATTTAATGTGTGGTTTTTTTCTTTTTAGTTATTTTGTTTTGCTCAAGGGATTACTTTTCTTGGTTGTACAATTTCTCTTTGCGGCTTCTCTCCCATTTGCTATTCAGGGAAGTTTTCTGTCATTTTTCATTTTCTTTTCCATTATTTGCTCTTTTATTTTTTTTTACATTGGGTACAATGTAAATTTCTAAGTGTGGGGAAGGGGGATCTAATAAAATAAAAAAATTTGTGCACTTAACTGCCATCTAGCATTCAAATTTCTAGCCTATGATGATTATGTATAGTTGAGTTCATCATTTTCAATTATATCTTTACAACTGCCAATTTTCTTTTGATGAAATTGGTTGTTTGGTCAGACACTTTTGTTGTACTCTTAGTGAAATCCCTTATTTTGAGCATGTTTAACCATCTTCAGTTGAGTCCTTTTTTATTCTTATCGTTGGTTACAACCAGTATTGCCTTTATGTTTTGATAAATATTTGTGATTAATTGAAATTAAACATAATGCTTTACTATTTAAAACATGTCCCTTACTCGAGTCAACCTAAACATGATAAGAAGCATTAAAGAAAAAAGAAAAATATGAAAAGAAAGAAACAAAAGAAATACTCTACTTCTCTATCTTTTTAGAAAGATAAGAGTATGCAAAGCATTTCTATTACGACATTTCTTGAGAAACTTGTGACAACAACTGAAAGTGGATGGTCTTCGCATAAAAAAATTGGTCCTGATAGAAGAATTTAGAAAAAATGTTGTGAAGAAAATGAGTTTGTAGCAACTGGGCAACTCAGAAATTGAGATGGAGTGTAAAAAGCACTTGATGACATTGGTTAACTAATAAGAAATAAAACTGACCATTTTTTGGTTATTAATCGTTCCTTCATTTTGAGGTCAATTGCATTATGTTTGCAACATAATTTTGGTTGTATTGATCTATAAAGGTGACAGGATTAATTTTAGGTTTTTCTGATTTTGGTTCACACAAATACAAGATTTTTCTGATTTTGGTTCACACAAATACAAGATCTTCTTTAATTGCAATTTTGGACATTTTGTTTTTCAATCTTTTAGTTTTTTTTTCACTAGCCATTGTTAATTTGTGGAATGTTTTTGTTAATGTGTTTGTTGACTATCTCTAAGACTATACAAAAATTAGAAATGCTAGGTGAGTGAAACTTGTTTTAGTTTTTGAGTATAGTTTTTCGTTGTTTGCTTGAGGATAAGAAAAGGCTAAAGTGTGGAAAAGTTTAATAAATTTCATTTTATACATATATTTTACACTAGTTTTCATTAATTTTATCAGTATTTTTTGTACATTTGAAATTATTCCTGCATAATATTCATTGCTTTTATTCTTTCAGGTCATTCATGGGACTTCAATTGCAAAAGGATGGAATTTGGGCTAAAACAGAGCGAAACAGTGGAGAAAGCGCTGAAAGTGGAAAGCAAACGGTTTGCCAAATGAACTTGGCAAACCGTTTGCTAAACCGTTTTGTGGATTTATTTGAATTTTAGCTCCAGAAGAATCAATTGGTTTATAGAATGGTTTATGTCAAACCTTTCCATAAACCGTGCACATGGAGACTGAGTTACAAAAGCACTGAACAGTCTGTAGAATGGTTGATGCCAAACCATTTTGATAAACCGTGCACATCAATGGAGGAAACAAGACCACTAAACAGTCTGTGGAACAATTTAGCCAAACCGTTTCCTAGACCGTTCCATATGGAATTGTCACGTTGAACAGAACAGAACGATCTACAAAATGTTTGCCAAACCATTTTCCAGACTGTTCATAACTTATCTACTAAGTTTCTGGGGTTATATAAATATTTTTATTCCAAAATGAGAGCTTAGCATCCTTCAGAGGAGAAAGAAGAATCCCAAGTACTAGTGCAGGAGAACAAGAGATTCGAGCTAAACCGACACTGCACAAGGAGACTTTTAGTGTTAATCTTAGATATGTCTATCCTTGTAATAGATTTTATGACTTTATTGAGTGTCACATTGTATTTGATTATCTCTGATAATTGATTTAGTCAAGTTATAAACTAAGACTTTATAGATATCTAGATTGGATGAATACTTTGATGGATTATGTTTTGTGACTTGGTTGTTTGACTTTTTTTTTTCAATGATATATTTTGAGATTCAGCTTTTTAAATTATGAATGTTTTGCCATTGTATGAAAAATTGACTTTGTATTGATTAATTGAGAAATTTTTGTGTGAATTAGGTCCTACAAAATTGAAAAGAGTTCTTTGTCATTCTAGAGATAGAATTGTACAATTTTTTTGATTAGTGTAAAACTAATAGAGAAATGTATTGAACGATAATGCAAGATTAGGTGTTTTAGTTAAAAAGAGATTTTATCTAATCATATTAATCTTAGTTATTGATTTAATCGAGAGATAAATCAATACATGATAGACATTTTCGCGGTCCAATATTCATTGATAATCAGATAATCAAGTTGCATTCATATGAAGTCTTAAGAGGAGTCGGCACTTAGATATCTTTTTAATTCCTATTTGATCTATTTAAGTCTCTGTCGCATATTTTACTTACTTCACTTCAATTTATTCTTGGTTTTGTTTATACTATTTTATTTTATTAGCTTTGATTTACACGATCATTGGTTAGACTAAATAATAGGCTAGGTTGTCAGCACTAGGACTTATACGTCTATGTGGATCGACACTCGATACTCTAGTCACTATATTGTTATTTGACAGGTACACTTGCTAATGAGTTGTGGTATTAACCCGACCAAAAATACGTATTAAGTTTTTGTCACTGTGTTAGGGAGGGTACAATATTAGGAAATCAATCTATTTATTACTCTAGTCATTTCTTTTATTTTATTTTCTCTATTACTTTTCTTTTATTCTTTCTTTCCACTTGATTTTATGTTTTATCTAAGGAGTGAAATCGACTCAAATTCAAAGCAATTTGAGACTTCAGCCATAACGGAACAAAATCAATGTACTATGTTTGACTATGCTAGGCCAGACATGACAGGCACTACCTCTAGCATAGTCAGATCAATGGTTGGTGCAAATAATTTCAAAATCAAGCTTAGTGTCATTCAGATGGTTCAACAGTACATTCAATTCGATGGACTACAGGATGAGGACCCTAATACTCATCTATCTAACTTCTTAGAGATCTATGACACCTTTAAAATAAATAGAGTCTTAGATGATGCTATCAGACTATGGTTGTTTCCATTTTCTTAATAGGGATGAGCCAAGCAGTGGCTCACTTCTTTGCAACGGGATTTATCGACACTTGGGATGTCTTGACTGAGCAGTTTTTGGTCAAATATTTTCCACCAATTAAGATGACTAAATTAAGGAACGACATTTCTTCTTATGCTCAATTGGAGTCAAAAAATCTGTACGACATATGAGAGCATTTAAAGGATATGCTCTGACGTGCCCACGCCACATTCTTGACACTTAGATGCAGGTTCAAAATTTTTATAGTGGTTTGAATCCTGGTACTAGATAGTTAATTGTTTTAGCATTTGGGGGACACTAAATAGTAAAATACCAAAGGTGGCTTAGGAACTCATTGAATAAATAGAGATGAACAATTACTAATGGAATACTTCCTAGGCTAGGCTGACTCGCCAACTGAGTGTTTATGATGTGGATGTAGTTACTCCTTTGGCTACACAAGTTGAGGCACTAAGCAAGAAGATTGATGGATTTCTACTACCTATCATAATTCTTCTATTCGTATTTTTTAGGTTGGTTTGTTTGAGGATGGTTAGGATGCACAGGAATGTCATGGTTTACACAACTACTCAGGCTAGCCACATCATCCACCTTAAAATAATTCGTATAGCCAGTTATACAATCCAGGATGGTGGAACCATCTAAATTTTTCATGAGGAGGAATGCGACCCAACCATCCTATAGTTTTCCAACAACAACCCCAACAACAACAATCCCTTCCTTCAGAGCGAAAGCCTAATTTGGAAGATCTCCTTTCCAAATTTATTCAAGCCAGTAATGCCCCTTTCCAAACAATGGAGACCTCAGTTTAGAACATGGAGGCATCAATTCATAATTTTGAAAAGCAAGTGGGACAGTTGTCAAAGGTGGTCTCTGAAAGACAACTAGGTGATCTATCTGGCAATACAAAAGTTAACCCATAGGATCATGTATATGCTATCACGCTGAAGAGCAGACAAGAAATTCTGTATGTACCTAACACAATTGATACCAAAATGTCTAATGCATTTGTGCAGGTACCTTGTTGATCTGTTTATAAAATTTCCTAAGGGTAAGATTGAGTATGAGTTAGTTAGAGTCGACAAATTCATATTTCATGTTGATTTTGTAATTCTTGATATGGATAAGGATTTTAAGGTTCCTCTGATTTTAGCACGCCTATTTTAGCCACTACTAGGGTCATCATTGATGTTAGTGATGGTAAGTTAGTCCTTAGAGTCGATGAGGAGGAAGTCATTTTTTTTATTTCTAAATCTTTGCATCATTCACTTGTTCAAGATGATCATTATTATTTTGTTAGTTCATTTGATTCTTCTTTTTCTACCTCTTACCAGGAAATCACATGCGCAGATCCTTTGGAGGTTTGTCTTGTGTAGGGAAGTATGTTACTGAAAGATGACCTCCAGCTCCTCAAGAAAGTCTTGCACCTTGAGGCTTCTGACTTTGTAACACAGAAACATCTATTTGAGGGAATTTATCAATGGGGGATACAAAGGTTGAAGACGTCACTTGAGCGCCAAATTTGGAGCTGAAAGCTCTCCTAAACCATCTAGAGTATGCTCTCTTGGCGATTGTAAATTACATGTGATCATTTCATCTATTTTGCAAGATCAGTAGAAGGAACAGTTATTGGAGGTTCTTAAAGAGAACAAACGAGCCATTTCATGGAAGATCTCAAATATATGTGGCATTTATCTTTCCTTTTGCACGCACAAGATCTTGATGGAGGACGAGTATAAGCCAGTTGTTCAACCTTAAAGCTGGTTCAACCCGAAGATGAAAGATTTAGTTCGCTCTGAGTATTCAATTACTTGACGAAGGTCTTATTTATCCTATTTCAGATGGTGTGTGGGTTATTCCAGTGCATGTTGTGCTGAAAAAAGAGGATGATTGTTCTTTCAAATGATAAGAACGAGCTTATTCCTACTCGCACGGTCATCAAATTGCGTGTTTGCGTCGATTATCATCGCTTCAACAATGTCACTCGCAGCGATCATTTCCCATTGCCATTCGTCGATCAAGTGCTTGAAAGGTTAGCTGGTCATTCTTTTTACTTTTTTTGGATGGTCTTTCTGGTTGTTTTCATATGCTGATTGCACCAGAGGACCAGGAGAAGACCACATTCACGTGCCTCTATGGCACCTTTGCGTACCAGTGGATGCCTTTCAGACTCTGCAATGCATCGACTACATTCCAGCGGTGCATGATGGAAATCTTCAACAACCTCGTCGAAGATATCGTGGAGGTATTTATGAACGACTTTTCTGTATTTGGTGATTCCTTTGAGCATTGTTTACATAATTTAAAATATTTGTCGAAATGTTGTGAAAACACTAATCTTGTTCTTAATTGGGCAAACTGTCATTTCATGGTCACTATATGCATTGTTCTAGGTCACAAAATTTTTAGTTAGGGATAGAAGTCAGAGCGAAAATTGAAACAATTAAAAAACTGCCACCCCTGACTTCTGTAAAAGCAATTAGAGACAATTCATTAAATATTTTTATAAAATAACCTGACCATTGACCTAATTGCTTGAAAAATATGTAGGTTTTGTTTTCAATGATGCATGTTTGTTTGCTTTTGAGTTCTTGTAAACAAAATTGATTCATGCCCCGACCTTAGTTACACCTGATTGGAGTCTTCCCTCTAAAGTGATGTGTGATGCTAGCAATTTTTCCATGGGTGCTATTTTAGGACAACAACATGGTAAACACTTTCAGCCCATATATTATGCCAACAAAACTCTAAATAATGCTCAATTAAATTACACCACAACAGAAAAAGGAGTTGTTAGCAGTTGTTTTTACTTTTGATAAATTTTGTCTATATCTAATACTCTCTAAGGTTGTGGTTTTTACTAATCATTCTACATTGAGATATTTGTTAAATAAGAGAGATGATAAGCCTAAGTTGATTCGATGGATTTTGTCAATGCAAGAGTTTGACTTGGAAATTAATAATAAGTGAGGAGCCAAAAACTTAATTTAAAATCACACATCTCAATTAAAGGGACTCGCTAACGATCTGAGGGTGGACGTTCTATTGGATTATGCCTTCCCTGATGAGAAGTTGTTCAAAATTGCCGAGGTAGGCCCACTCGAACCATGGTTTGCTGATATTGCGAATTATTTGGCCGCTAACATCCTCCCCAAGGATTTTGTGCATTAGCTAAAAAGGCTGCAGATTTTGAATCACTTCCATTTAGAATCCATAAGAGGTGTGAGACTCAATTTTTAAAACTATTATTTTTGATTTTTTTTCAATAATATAAGAAATGATTTAATAAATAAATCAGAAACAAAGGGGAGAGAAAATATATATACGCTTTTTATAAAACTCGGCCCAAACAAAACATAGTTTATAACAAAGAGAAATGCAGAAGTTGATACAATAAGTTTGAAAAACATTGCAAACCAAATTCGCGTGTATATACAAGTATGTACAACATGTACAAATCAAAATAACAAAATTGATCCCCAGAGCCTAGACCTCAGATGTAAAGCTCTCGTAACTCTAATCACAGCACGCTCTGATCCAATAAGCAACTACCTACGATCTTCACAAAATTAAACAAACACACAGGGTGAGTATAATTAAATACTTAGTAAGCAATAATCATTTTGCTGTTTAAATGACGTGGAGGGGAATTTTCAGTCAGCATGGGCCGTGCTCGATGGACACAAGGGCGTGCCCATCCTTTCATTACCAGCTGGCACGGGTCGTGCCACGTTAGAGCACGGGGTCGTGCTCATATCATTTTTTCAGATTATTCATAAGCACGAAACGTGCTGATAAAATTGGTCTAGGTATGATGTCGTGCAGATCAATACAAGAGTCGTGCTGGTCAACACAGGAGTCGTGCTTAGCTTCGAAAATGCCTAATTAAATTATAATTTCAAGTAATTTGCACAGAACTCACTTTCCTTTTAGATTCATACTTATATAAGGCATTTCCCACATCATCTTTCTTGCACATAACCTTTAATATCAGCATACCAAAGCATACCGTAACACATAGCACAAAAATGGTATTCATAACAATACAAGGTAGCACAACAATTATTTCTTACAATATCACACAACAATCAGATATAGCACACATCATTATCATCAATTTATCATCCACACAGCCTCATCCACACAGCTAATACCACACAACAACAATATCACACAAAACACACAACAACACTATCCACACAAAAACTCATTTTAGGCATTACTTATAGATGAATGCACAATGGAATGAAATTCAATATAAATGCATTGACACACAACATGACCTGGGTTTATTCTTTTCCTCTATAGCACACAGTATATGATTCCTCTATAGCACACAGCAGAGGATAGACACATAGCCTGAGCATACAGCTCTAAGAAGATAACTCGTAAGGATATCACATAACATATCCAAAGACAGCACACAACAGGTCCATATCCACGCAAATCTCATGTCACACAATGAAATGCAACATGTGAATGTATATGCAACATTCAGATAATAACACTTAGCATTTCTCCAACAGAAGCATATAGTATACCACATAGGATCACATAGCTCATATATATACACACAACTCATTCTTTCTTTCAATCATGACTTGCACACAAGATAATAACATATAGCATTTGAATCGAGGCATGTAAACTCATCACACAGAATATAGATCACACAACATGTTCATTTTATCATATCACATAGATATTAGGTTACAAAGTAACATAATTATGATCATACGATCATTTCATAATAATCAATCAAAACACAAAGCTTTCTTATTAAGCACAAAGATTAGTTCCACAAAGGCACACAGTTCATAATCCACAATGGTAGCGAGAATGATCATATAGTATTCTTATTATGATCATAAGATCATTCCATTTAGCTCAATTAGAATTTTTAGCACATAGGTCCATTTAGGACATTTTATCTATCA
>CANYCX013458851.1:0-12581 GCA_948193385.1 Breynia disticha f. nivosa | reverse complement strand
TTTTTTCAATCATTCTGCAGAGTACGCGTGGTGGTCAAGACTACGCGTGGTGGCAGCGACCGCGCGTACTCCGCTGTCCACTGCGCGTACTCCACGTCTGCATCATTTTTTTTTAATTTTAATTTTAATCATTTTATTTATATATCAACTTTTCGTAAATCATAATTATTAACATTTTAATGTTAATTTATCGTCATTTAATTGACGAAAAATATTCAGAATATTACTATTTATCTTTATTTTATCCTGAAAATTTTTTAATCAATTCTTGGGGGCCAGAAGCTGGAAAGGCGAGGTTCGAATTGAGCCTTATTTAGCTGAGGCACTTGCAGTGAAAGAGGCTCTTTCATGGTGTAAGGAGAAAAAGGTCGATAAAGTGCACATTGAGACTGATGCAGAGGTGGTGTTCAAAGCTATGAAGGAGGAAGCTTGGGATAATTCAGCCTTTGGTCAGGTGGTGGGGGATTGTCAGTTAATGTTGGCTAGTTTTAATGATTTAAGTGTTAATCATGTAAGGAGATCAACGAATCAGGTGGCTCATACTTTAGCTAGGGCATCTGACTCCATGTCTGATTTCAATGTTTGGGGTATATGTCCCCCTTCTTTTCTTATTTCTGTACTTATTATGGATGGTTTTGACAAATGAATGAAAGCAGTATTGAATTCAAAAAAAAAGAGGCTCGTCATTATGATTGTAAATAATCTCGTAAATTGTACAAAGATGTACATTTAATCAAATTTAAGTATACAAAGTATAAACAAGGTAAATTTTATGACTATAAAAGTGTATACAATATGAAGTCATGAAAAAATATGTTAATTTTTTTAGATGAGTACATACAATAGTAGTCACATTATTTTTTAGATGAATTAATATAAAAATTATTTTTATGTTATTACTAATTATAATGTTTAAATTACAATATCTTAGTGCATTAGTACATCTTAAGAGTAAAACTACACAAACAGCATAACAGTTTTGAAACTAATTTATCTCACTCCATTCTAATTCTAATTTTTTAATCATGCGATGTTATCATATAGTTATCAACCACTAAACTCAATTTTTTTTCATTATTATCAGATTGCTCTCTATTTGTCTTTACTCTCATGGCCACCTGCCTTCTAGACCTCCACTCGCTACTTGACATTGTAACACTCTTGTAGTCAAACAAAATTTTATTTTAATTTTTGTTTATTCAATCTCGAAAAAACTCATGGTAGCTCGAGAGATTTAAATGAGCCAAACTTGAATAAAATTTAAGCTAGACAAAAAGATCAACTTAAGCTCATACTTATAAAATTTACTGACTCTAACTTAAACACTCGAAAGCTCAGCTCGATCCGGTTCGTTTACAATCCTACATAGAATTGAGGTTTAATTATTGTGACATGAGATGAATGTTAATAACATGTTATTGCATTATTCTGTAATAAATTATGTGTAATTCCTTGGTCAAGTTAGGAAAGTAAAAGTTTGAAATATGTTTAGTTTCATTGGTTCTACCAAATAGAGGCTACCTTTTGGATAGTATTTCACCTCTTTGTTATTAAAATTGTTTGTAGTTATTTCTTCATTAATTTGTTTCTGTTGGTGATTTTCTTGTTCAGCTTCACAACCTCTAGCAGGTTTCATTATACCGCAAGAAACATTTCCAGAAGGTGGTTCAATGCGATTGCACGATTTCATTCACGAAATTATACGAGTTGCAACTATCAAGTAATGAGAGAACAAAGGAAGGATTGAGTGCTGCTTGGATTTGCGTTCAAATTGCATAACGATACAGAAAAGTTTCACAGCTCCTAATATCCAAGACGTAGTCTCCACTTGAATACTCTAGGTTGGCACCATCCAAACGGTTCAAAACAATCATCCTGATGCTGCAGCAATGCCTTTTGCTAAGATCCAACTGGAGCAATGCCTTTAGATTTTGCTGCTGCCGTAGCAGCTGCAGCTGCCGCGGCTGCGGCTGCAGCAGCTGATGCTGCCGGATTTGCTGTGGAAGGTGGAACTGGTTTTGATTGTGAGTTTTCCTGTGGCGCAACAATCTGTTGATGAAGTTGTTCCTGCTGCTGAGAATTGACCTGGGCAAGTAAGGTCTTTATTTGGCTTCCGGAGAGTGTCTCGTGTTCAAGCAAGGCATTTGCAAGTGCATGAAGCTCCTTGCTACGGGTAGTGAGGATTGTTTTTGCATTGTTGTAAGCCCTTTCAAGGAAATACTTCACTTCTTTTTCAATAAGAAGCCTAGTCTCGGTGCTCATGCTCTTTCCATTATCATCGTAGTTGTGAGTTACAAGGCCAACTTCTCTACCCATTCCGTACTTTGTAACCATTGCCCTTGCGATGTTTGTAGCTTGCTGTAGGTCTGATGATGCCCCTGAGGTAACCTCATTTTCACCAAAAATGAGCTCTTCTGCAACTCTACCCCCCATGCAAACGTCAAGCCGAGCAAGCATTTGCTTCCGCGATATACTTGTCTGATCCTTGTCAGGCAACTGAGAAACCATGCCAAGAGACATACCTCTGGGAACTATTGTTGCCTTGTGAACTGGAAGAGCCCCATCGGTATGAATGGCCACAAGGGCATGGCCACCCTCATGGAAAGCTGTTAACTTGCGTGACTCGTCAGATATCACAGCAGATTTGCGTTCACTTCCCATCATGATCTTATCTTTTGCATACTCCAAATCAGCCATAGACACAGCTTTTGCACCATCCATTGCAGCTTTTAGAGCAGCAATGTTAACCAAGTTAGCAAGATCAGCACCTGAGAATCCAGGAGTCCCTCTAGCAATGATTGACAAATCAACATCATCTCCCTTCAGGATCTGCCAAACAACGATAGATTGTTAAAATGTATCCCTAAAATTAGTAGAAAAATAATCAGCAAGTAGCCACACAGACTATCAACTGTTGATTATTGCTCAAATCCATTGCAGTAAAATCGTTGTAGTCTAAAAGAAAAATAGATATCTAGCACCTTCACAATTCCCTTCCTGCCAAAAAGGGACTGTGGTCCAACTCCAGGCGATGAATATATAACAATAGCAGGTAAAGATGGAAGCAAAATTTATCAGCACTCAACAAAAGACAAAATGCCAAGTCACATATTCAAGCCACATTCGAAGTGGAGACAATACAAAAATAAGCATGTCGAACATTCAGAATGTGCCTAGGAAAGGGGAAAAAAAAAAAGAAAAGAAAAACCATTACCTTTGACATGTGGGATTCCATGATCTGTCGCCTTCCTTCCACATCTGGATTAGGGACGACAATGTTCCTGTCAAACCGCCCAGGTCTCACCAAAGCTTTGTCCAATGATTCTGGGAAATTAGTCGCTGCAATCACAATAATTCCATCATTCTGCTTGAAGCCATCAAGTTCAACAAGCAACTGATTCAGAGTCATCTTCATATACTGCTGGTCCTTTGGGTTGCGGCTTCCACCGATGGCATCTATTTCATCAATAAAAATTATGCATGGTGATCGTTTCTTGGCAGCAGAAAAAAGATCCCGCACTCTCCGGGCACCAACACCTACAAACATCTCTTCAAACTCACTGCCACTACATGAGAAGAAAGGAACACCAGCTTCACCAGCAATAGCTCTAGCTAACATGGTCTTTCCAGTGCCAGGGGGGCCAACAAGCAAAACACCCTTTGGCAGCTTTCCACCCAAACGAGTGAAGCGCTGTTACCAGAAATGGCCGCAGAAATTCAGCAGAATAAGTTGATCATTCAACAATTAAGAGATCAGAAGCGACACAAGTAGAGTGATCATTAATCCATAGAAAACATTTCACCACATAAATTATCACAAAATCACAGTTTGATAAATTATTAAAAATATAAGAAACTGTCTAAAAAATGTAAGAAACTAATAAAAAAAAGTACAATTAAACTAATCAACAAAAAAATACAAATTAAGTGAAAATTTAATGAGTCTATAACAATATTAATATAAATAATAATGACAAGGTCATCCAGAGAATAGTAGAAATACGGCCAATAGAAAGAGATTATTTGGAAGCATCAATAACCATTATTTTGATATGCTCATCTAATGGGCTACACCATATGCTCAACTTTATTATCTTTTCCAATCCTCAAACAGCTCATAATTATTTTGAGAAAACTGAATTTAAAACATATGTACTGAAATTGAGACTATAACAATATTAATATAAATAATAATGACAACGTTATCCAGAGAATAGCAGAAATATGGTTAATGGAAAGGGATTATTTGGAAGCATCAATAACCATTATTTTGATACGTTCAACTTTATTATTTTGAGAAAAATGAAATTAAAACATATGTACTGAAATTGAGACTAGTTCTGTTCTGCTGTATAATCCATTTTTATGAACAATGATTGTGAGAGTAAGACTTCAAGATAGTAAGAGAAGCAAATAACCTTTGGATCTCGGAGATAGTGGACAATTTCTTCTAGCTCTGCCTTTGCTTCATCAACACCCTTCACATCACTAAATTTGGTGTTTGATTCCATACTAGGCTGAACCTCCTCATGCAGACCAAGTCCTGCTACACACAAATTAGCAGATAAAAAAAATAAAATAGCCTAACTCATGTAATATTTCCTGAAATAATGGGGAATCCTAGATATTCAAGAGTGTACCTTTGCTAATTCCTCTGTCCTCAATAAGAGCTCCAGCACCAGATATCAGAAGAAAAGCCAGAGCAATGGAGCGAATAGTACGCCAAAGCTGTTCCTTAAAATGTGCTCCCTCTGTGGCCACCATATGAATAGGTGCACTAGCGGTTCCAAGCACACCGTCTTTTGTAGATTTTCCAACATTCTTAAGAGCAGATAGTCCTCCAATACTCTCCTCCTCCCTAGACCCATTAACAATACCTATATATTGGGAAATAATATTTTATCAATAAATAACACGCATGAAAATTTACATCAACCTTCAAAAAAGGGTTCAAACTTCAAACAAAAAGGAATATCCAATTATAGAATTTAAGAAGTCCAAAGGTTTCCTTGAAATAAAGCAAACATATATCGGATTTAAATCCAATATGCTAAAAGGCACTCCTGATTTATTAATGTAGAACTAATACTGTTGAAATTAGAGTGTGAACATGATCAGTTCTACATGGAAAGTTATCGTTAGTGAATATTAGATGGAAAGTCAGCTGTACATTAGAAGTATTCCTAGAAATTAGCTAAGGAAATACCTGAATCTATGTCAGTAAAGTGTATATATATAGAGCTGTATATCAATGTAAAAGATATAACTGAGAATACATACATTTCAATTAATACCAAATTAAGGAATGAGAGCCAAACAAGATTCAAGTTAAGAGAAGAGGTTAAATACTTCAATGGAAATAATACATGAAACTCGTTGAAAATTAGAGCATCATCCATCCTACGGTCCAATCATGTTATCATAGACAAGCTAGGCAAAACAAAATTCCAGATGAAGCTAAATCATTCAATTAACCACTTAAAGTCCAAAAAAGAAAAATCTTTTACAGGATAATCAAGATTGAAAATGAAACTAAGGCCAAATTTTGTCTGCACATATGCAGAGTTATGACCTTCTACAATAGTAAGGACTGTGAACACATACAGACAATTCTCAACTCCAGCATGTGCGCACAAATCTAAGTAATTCCAAGATGGACAGAGCAAGAGAGCATTTGATTGAGCAAAAGTAAATAAAACTTAATTCTAATTGCTCCCTCCCCAAGATTTGAAGTGAATACTTTCGATTTCAGATAGTACATAGGTGTATGATATGTAGTTGGAATCCGTGTCCTAGCCGATATTGATGATATTTAATCAGATATTTATCAGATCATTTTTCAAAAAGTTATCCAACAGTTTAATTTGAAATGTTATGACAGCAGTCGCTTCCAAACAGTGACCTCAAAATACCATGCTAGACAAACCTTAAAATATATTCTTCAGCTTCAAATTTGTAATTTACTTCCTCAAGCTTAAATTTAACTAAAATCATAATAATACAATCATTTTGAATGACCTCTTGACTTGTATATGAAAATGCACAAATTACCAGTAATAATTTCCTTAAAGGTAACAAGTGTGAAGATCCAAACCACGTCTTTTGTAAATTAAGACACACAAACACAATCAATCAACAGAAATGTTTGTAACAATTAAAATGAATGATGGCACTTTCCACACACCCCGTTTTGCTGACTTTCAAAATCATCTATTTTACATCTGGCACGTGCAGGAAGTCAGGAACACAAAGCCAATTACAAAAACGTACAATATCCAATCGGACAATCCATAAAAGCAACAACAAAGAAGTGAGCAAACCATACTAACCTCTCTGCAAGTATTTGAGCAACTCATTACCATCCAACCTGTCAACCCTAACTAAAGCTTTCACATATTCAGCAAGTGCCGAAGGGTTATTATGTAATGACGGATTACTCTCAAACATTCTTATTACTCCGTCGGGGTCATTTCGGCGATAAAGTTCTCTAAGGCTCGCAACTTCACTGGCTTCATCCGTGTCGCGCACTCTGCGAGCCAAACTCCCCACATAGCTGGACTGAAATCTTCTTCCACAATTAGATACCTTGTCCGCTACAAAAACCAAGAACGTACAATAATCAATTTCACAATTTCAAATAAGAAGGAAACCAACTGAAAACCCTAATCATCAGTTAAAGCCAACACATATTCAGCTGCATCAATTGCAAGAACACATAAATCAAAAGCATGCATTTTATGAATAAAAAATGCGCAATTCAGAGCAAACATCACAGTAGCATATTCAGATTAAGCAAATTAAAAATTCAGCTGAATCAATAGCACAGATATAAGTCGAACGCAACATAACATTAAGTCCTTTCATCCAATTTATGAATAAAAATGCTATAACAATTCAGACATGGACATTACAAGAGCATAAACATTATTGTATGGTCATACCAGAAGCGGTTGCAAACTTATTAAGAGGAAAGTAAGTTCTGAGAAATAAATTCCCGAACTGTCCCAACTCTAATTGATCCTGCCGTGTCACTTTTCCAACCTATCCAGTGAAATCACACAAAACAGTGATTGTTACAATTAACCCAAAAACTAATTGAACTCAATAAAAGTAGTAATATTGCAAAAGACTGGGTTTTTGCTTCAATCAATCCTAGTACAATCAAGCCAAGGAAGCAAAAATACATCTTTTTTGATAAAAATGAGAGAAAAACAATTAATTGAAAGAAAAACCTGAGTGATTAGACGTCTCCAAGCCATAGCTTGGTTTGAGCTAAAAAAAGAAGATGTGAGCTTTATTTGTGTGTCTGTGTCAAAGACTAAAAAGGTGAAAGATTTTGATAAAGAGGCGTTTTGGGTTGTTAGAAAATGAGGAAAAGGGAGAGATGAAGAGGGGGGGTGATGTGGGTGAGTTGGGATGGTGGAAACAGAAAAATTTTATTAGAAGAAATGGGATATAAACTCGGTTAAGTTGGATGCCATTTATGTTGTGTTGTGTAGTGTAGTGTCATATTTTTAAGCCAAGCCGTTTGTTGACTTGCGCTTCGGCTTCTACATGTGAGTTTGTTTATGGGATTTTTTTTGTTAGGTTAGTTCAATGCTAAAATACGTCGTCCTTGTATTTATTTAGCCTCTCTATTTTTTTAAATTAAATTATTGTAATTTTTGAATTTTTAAAAATTTAGTCTAAGTTATATTTTTTGTTATATTTATTAACTTACTTTTTTTAAAAATGATTGTTTTTAATAATTATTGTACCATTAAAAATAATTTTGTTTTTAGATCCTTAAATTTTTTTAATAATCTTCGTTTTCGATATTAATTAGTGATATATATGAATTGAATCATGTGATTTAAAATGCACAAAATTATATAATTTTGATTCCTTATAAATTAACATTTCAATAATTGAATCTCTACATAGAATCCAACAACAAAAACATTTCATAAAAGTGAATGTCATTAACAAAAATAGTAAAAATATATTATTTGTCAAAATTAATATTTTCCATCAATAGCTACAAAATAACTACAAAATTAATTTTTTTTCACATGCTATATACAAAACAAAAGGCTACAAATGGATTGTTTGAATGCATTAAATCATCATCATTTCTTCGATTAATTTTCAAAAAAGAAGGCTGAGATGAACTTCCTAAACCACTTTCAACAACTTCGTTCTATAATAACAACGTAAAAAAATATTAATAATAAATGGATATAATATAACATTTTCAACATATCATCATCATTTTGAATTAGAAATCATGAATAAGAATGTCTTTGTTTTTCATTAAAATAGTAAGAATTTAAGTTATTTTTTTCCTTCTTTATTGTTCAAAATTGTAAAAAACGTGATGTCGTGGAACTCTCTCATTACTGCAAACAAAAAAAATCTGGAATTAAAAACTCTTACTTACAATACAATTGATCAAACTTAGATATACTCAATAATGTGCTTACCTAGATATGGAGAAACAAGAATGTCTTTGTTTTTCATTTTTAACTTTAGTTTGTTTAGGATTTTTGAATTAAATGAAAAAAAAATTGGAATTTTATTGTTGGAATGTCAAGAGTTTGGAATGAGAAGAGTTAAAGTAAGATGGTTGAAGGAAGATTTAATGGGGTAAGAAAAATAATTAAAAAAATACTATCTATCTATCTATATAACTATAATAAAGTTGAATTACTAAGATGAATGAGAAAGCTTCTTTTCATTTTTCTAATTTTTCAGAATTTTGAATTTTTTAATAAAAATTTATTGACTTTTAATCCTCTTAATTATCATAATCTGTTGAGTGCATAGCCTTTTCAATTTCTTAAGAAATGTTGCACATTCAAATAAAGAGAAGACTCTTGAACTTTCTCATAAGTTTTAGTAAATGTAAACGTTACACATCCATTAGTATCAAGTTTTCATCCTAATATTTATTTATATATCATATGTCTCATGAAAGGCACCGCATGTGGAGAAGACAGCTGATTCAGATTGGTATATTGTTGATTTTATGGAAACTGATGAGCAAATTTTACAGATGAATAAGTATATAGCATTATTTGTTCAGGTTTTGATGTTTGAGAAGGGTTGGGAGAGTGATTTTCGGGCTAGGGTTGAAGGAGAGTCGGGTGGAAATGTTTAGGGTTAAAACATATGACTTTCTCTCTCTTCTTCACTGAAAACGCGTGTTTTTAATATGTTTTGACGTCCAGAAAGGCCTTGGGAAACGGCCTCTGGCCGTTCGCTGGCCGTTTCAACATGTTGTGCTGCCATTTGGCCTAGAACGGCCATGGGAAACGGTTTCCCAGGCCTTTCCCTAGCCGTTCCCAGGTATAAACTGCCCGTTTTTCACCTTTCGACCTCCCGATCTCTATATCTCTTATACGTACATACTCGCCTTTTATAATAAACATTATTCTACCTAAATTTAGGCATTTTCTAACGTCAATTAACGTGAATTAACTATTTTTCATCACCCATTATTCCGACTAAAAATGGACGAATTTTTGGGGCATTACAATAATATTGTCCCCGTTAAACCATCTATCATCCTACAATTTTGCGTCAATGTCTAATTCATCGGATTCGTGCCTCCACTGCAAAAAATTTTTGGAACCATCCTTGGTTGTGTTACTGTATTCCTCCTGAGAAAAGAGTCTTTATAACATAAAGTGGGTGAGAAAAGTAAGCAAAATGGCTACAAAATAAATTGCTAAATATTATATTTTGACTAAATTTTTTTTTTCAAATGAACAAAATATGTGAATAAATAAGCGTGAAAAAATTGATTTTTGTAATACCCATAAAATCATAATTCCAACAAACCCAAGCTATAGAACAGACTTATTTAATATGAGTTATGCTCGAATGAGTTTTTAACAAGTTGGTATATTGGCTGGTTTACAAACCTACTTACAATCACATACATTAGAGAATTAAATCTATTTTATGGTGTCTGTTTGAGATTGGTTTTAAAACTGTGTTGAATTAATAAAACATTGTTTTGTGGCCAAACTCGGCCCGTTTGATAAAACTGAAAATTAAGTGCTGAAAAATTAAGTGTTGAATTTTAAGTGTTGAATACTTAATCTGTTAATAAAGTTTGTTTATTCGTAACTAAAAATTAAGTGCTGAATTTAATTAGTTGTTTAACAAATATAACTAAAAAATAAATGAATTATTATTTGAAATTTATACAAAATCTCAAAAATATAAAACAATTAAAAATGTGATAAAATTAATAATTTGATTTTTTCAGAATCATAACTTAATAATTATTGATAAGTATGTGAAAAAAAATATTACAAAATAAATAGATGAAATTTATCTGTTAATATTTGGATAATTTTTATTATGAAAATTTTTTTAGTTTTTAAGATAAATTTGTTAATGAAAAATGTGGAAGAGTTAATTACTTAATACATTAAGTTAAAGATTTTGACTTATAAAATTAAGTATTTTTTTGACTTAATTGGTTAATTTAAGTCGTTACCTTTTTGTGTTATCAAACGCACTTAAAATAATTAAATACTTAATATTTTAAATTAAGTACTTAATTAGTGTTATCAAACGGGTCCTCAGTGTCTATTCGGGATTATTTTTGAAAAAAGTGTAACAAAGTAAAGTTTTAATAGTATACTTTTCGTAACTGAATTTTAGTAATTTGGCAGAAGTGTTCACTATAAATTAAAACTGTTAATTTGTGTTAGATGTGTCATAATTGTGTCATATTGTTTTTTATCAAATATTATTGTTTGTGCCATAAACATTACAAAGCTTAAATTTGTATCATTCATGTCGTGTCATATATGTGTACTCACAAATCGTGTTAAAAATTGACAGCTCTAGTAAAAATTGTAGTAAAAATATGATTGACATGTAAAATTAAATGACCAAAATATCTATGTAGTTAGTATATAGACAATAAGTATTTTTTAATCATACAATATTTATAAAAATAATTATTCTTAATAAATTTCTAAAAACTGTGATGAGAAAATTCACTTTTCTGCCATTGAAGAAAAAAAAATTCCCTCGTGTTTTTTTGAAACCATTGTTAAAAAGAATTGTAATGAGTAACCTCACTTTCTTTTAGTAGTCTTGGTCAATGAGTTGGCTGACTCAAATTCTGTGTTGACGCAATGAGAATTATCAGAACTTAGTTTATAGACACTCCATTTCTCATTTACTCACATTAACAACTGCATTCTAAAATCATTCATTTTTCTAAGACGACCAAAACAAAAACATATACCAATATGCTGTCCAAAATACGATGGATTTTTCCCGTATTATCAAGTTACTGTTTAGTAAAAGTTGCAGAATCAAACCCAGGACTTAACCAACTAGAATATGGCTGCAGCAACCACAACGTGACGAGCTTCTCAGACTTCAACGTGAATCTTAACGAAACATACAAGGAACCGAGTGCACAGCTAAACAACAACAGCAAGTTCGCCACCACAGAAAAGCTGGCTGGTTCGGACCCTGTTTATGCGATGATCCAATGCCGAGACTACATGTCCAGAGCCGAATGCACCACTTGTTTTACTGCTGCAAAGTCAGGGATCCGAAGATGTGGTGCTGCTAATGGTGGCCGTGTCATCTATGATGGTTGCTTCCTCATGTTTATATACTCACTTTTTACTAATGAACATAGAGTAACCCTAATGTAATTCTTTATAATTATTGATAAATTTAAATTAAATAAAGGATTTTATTTAAAAAAGTAAAATTACATTAAATATTTAATGGTATTCTGTAATTCTTTATAACTGACTCTCTAAATTGATATTGTGCCTCTATTTTTTGTTGCTCTCCTTTTCAGGGACGGACGGAGGCCGGGGCCGGTGGGGGCTCGTGCCCCCACCGGCGCCGACGGAAGCCCCAGTAATTGGGGGTTCCATCCGCCCTCGTTGAGGCGGTGCCTCCACCGGACGGACTGGAGTGGTGGGGGCACCACACAAGCTTCCGGGGCACCCACAAGGGCCAAGACAAAGGACAAGGCCACAACAAAGAAAGTCGAACGTACAAACGACGGTCAGCGGTCAACAACAAGGGTTGAGGAGGATAAAGAAATGAAGGCGCTGAAGTGTGGAGTAATGGGACGACGTCGTTTTAGATAGGAAGGGATTTTTCTTTTACACACGTTTTAATTTTTTGTTAAAATAAATAGACTAAAAACGATGTCGTGTGCACCATTTGTTTTAAAAGAACGCATTCGAGTTTTCATGCTTCAAACCAAAGCAGAAGTAACAAAGTTGTGAGTGAGATCCTTCTCCTCCCCGTGACCTCGTCTAATTGGAAGCACCGTAGCAGCTCCTGCACCATCACTGCATGTCTGCATCATGCTGGCAACAATAGAGATTTCAACCTCAATTCCGGACAAGGCCAAGGTAATATTTATGGGCATTTTGTAAAATTTTAGGTTAAATATGTGTTTTGTGAATTGTTTATTGAGATAATGAAACCATTATTGAGAATTATTATGAATTTTTTGAACTATTAGTTGAGGTGATTAATATTTGGAGAATGGTTAGATTTGTATTGTTTACTTTGTTCAGTAATTCATTGAGACATTTTAA
>CANYCX013457427.1:0-15962 GCA_948193385.1 Breynia disticha f. nivosa | reverse complement strand
GGTAATCCATAATTGTGGAATGACCTTATTTGTCCATCCCATCCTGCAGTCACAATTACTAGACCCCATGCATGAGAACTGACCGTGCTCTGACAAGAAGCTTTCAGAAACTTGTACTGAGATTTATGCACGGTTGATGATGCAGATCCTGGGCTTACAGGGAGCTTTTCCTCTGGCCAAGTCGCCGAGCCCTTGGGAAAAGACTCCAAGAAATATTCTTGGCTCAAAGAAAACCAAGCAGGAGATGAAAGTGGTAAATCAGTTCCGACATGAAGACCATGACCATTATCTGAGATTCCTTTTTTCAAGCCACACCAAGGAATGGCAACCGATGCATTGGCAGAAAAACGTTCGCAGGATTTAACCTTTTTTGCCTGAAGAGAAACAGGATTTTCCTCTCCAATGCAATTCCATATGTACACATTGGTATCGTCACAAGCAGATATAATATGCTTCCCATCAGATGTAAAACAAGCAGAAATGTGGTTAGCGGCGTTGCCAGCGCCTAAGGAAAAAGAGAGTTCAGAATTTAATATCAGAAAGAGAGTGAAATGAAATGCAAGTTCACAGAATTTGTTCATCAACAAGTACTTAATGCTGCTTTAGCAGGAGCAACCATTTTCCCTATGAACAGATCCTAGCCATATTGAATAAATCGCAAGACACACACTCGGCATAATGAATACCTCGATACTTGCGAATCACGCTGAGTCCATGGAGAATTCTAACTTGTGAATCAGCACAAGTTACCATTACTTTGGTTGGATCTTGTGGATAAAACTGTAAACAGAAGAATTGATAATTAAATAAAAATCTGACCAATCAAGAATGGAAGTTGGGAAATATCCAAATTTGCAACCTCAAAAGACAAGATAAACCACCTGAAAACCAGTTACTCTCTTGCAAAGTGACTTCTTTTTACTGTGTAAGCATATCTGAGCATCCAGTTGCAAGTGACTGTCTGAATTGAGCAACCAATAGAAAATGATGGTCAATTGTACGTTCGTTCTAATTAATGCGACGTGAACAGCAATTTCGCCATCATTAGATTGAATAACATACCATAGAAAATTTTCATATAAGCACTCACATCTCAGGTTCAAGGAATAGTCTACTCCACACAATTAATTGTTGATCTTTTAAAACCCAAACATATTAATATCAGCTACAACACCCTTTCGAATTTAACGCTCATTAAATAAGCTGATAAGCCTTCTATCTAAACAAGATAGCATGCATCAAATTCGTAAAACTCACAGTTCCAAGTGTTTTGTATAAATAAATGACCTTGAGTAGCTTCAGAATCAAGAAACAGAAGAAACAAAACATTCAACCTCAGTGTATTAAGGAATGAACAAGTAGCCAACTGAATAAGCGTACCTGACATATTGTAGAAGCGACAAGTGCCAGCCATTGAACCGACAATCCCTCCCTAAATGAATGAATTTTTTCGTATCAGAATACATAGTTTGCAAGCTTCATTATCACAAGATGAAGAATAAGACGATGACAAACCTGCCCATCTGGTCGATAGCATACGGCTGTAACAATATCTTTAATGTCAGTCCAGTCAACAACCTGGGAATTGCGAATTTCCCATATTCGAACTTTTCCATCTATTGATCCACTCATGAAGTAATTCTCATCCACAGGATTAAACTGAACACAGGTGACTGCATCAAGTTAAAACAAACAAATAAAAATGAGAAAAAAACAATACAAAACTAGAAAAGACGCTGCTCAGACAAACAAACGGCACAGTTATAACTAAAGCAGAAACTTGCATATCAAACAAAGAAGAAATTAGGATCTCACCGTAGTTACTATGCGAAAAAACTTTAAGGCAAACGTCACATCCTACTTGCCATAGACGAACAGTTTTATCTTCAGAAGCTGATAGCAAATGCTGCAAAAGGAACAAAAGTTAGCAACTTTAACTTCTCTGAAAAATAATTCTGTGTGTCAAATTAACTCACATTGTCCTTTGACCAAGAGAGATCCAGGATCTCTCCACCGTGCCCATGGAACTCATGCAGTGGTTTCTCCAATAAGCGGAAAACTTTTGGAGGGAAAACAATACAAGCCGAATCTGATGTTTTCCTCAGGCTCCTCAATTTACCTATTTTTTCCTTATCAACAAATCGAGGTTTCAATTCAGAAAGATGATTCACAGTGAAGTATATGCAAGATGGATCGATTTCTGGGATGTCAAGTTCATTGGATCTCTCATCCTCCAGCACTTGCCATACCCGCACAATTCCATCTTCACCCGCACTTGCCAGATACTGACCATCTAGACTAAATTTCATTGTCAGAATCGAGCCCTCGTGTGCCTGGATTTCCTGCCCCTTATAAAGAGCTGAAAGATCCTTTCTCGGCTTCCCACAAGCACGGACCTTAACTCTATGTACCCTGTACGGCGAAAGTTCATCGTCGTTATGTCTCAAATTTTCAGCATTCCTTTGCTTATCTACAACACAAGTAAATGAACGCAATTTACTCAACCAATGCTTTTTAACTTTTTTTGCAGTACCAACAAAATTATTTGGTTCCTCAATCTCCTTATCCACAGGTTGCTGAAACATAACAGACGTTGTAGAAGCACTCACAGAATCATCAAGTGTTAATGATTGTTCCAATCCTGCTTCGCAACCTTCATCAATGTTCTTGTCCTGCCCCTCTTCATCCAAATCACACACTACTCCTGCACCCGAAGATCCGTCTCTGGACGTAAAATCCTCATTAAGACTCATTTCCTCAAGGAAATTGGAGAAAGACAAACATGACAATAAGGACCGAGATGAATAGAATTTATCTTCAAAGCCCGACATCCTCAAAACCGCCCCACTTTTTTCCCTCATTCTGTCAACATCTCCTTCAGAATGTTGTAATTCTATTGAATTTCGGCTCCCACATTGATCAACAGATTCTGCACTAGCCTCCATCCAATGCAAGAACTTACTCCGCCGCTCCCTAACATTTGACGGGCTCCTTACCCACGCATCAAAATGAGGAATATTAGAAGTAGAAACATCTAAACTAGCATTGGAATCAAGTGTATCAGAAATTGATGTAATGTCCTCAGAAACATCAAAGAATCTGTATTCCTCTTCACTTAAACTACCCATTGTTGTTGTTTTTTAGTTCAACCCATGAAAACCCACTTCTCAGAAACCGGGTTTTTATGCTGCAAAACTGCTAAATTCCCTCCAACACAAGCAATCCCAATGAACTGAAAAAACAAAGAATTTAAACAAAATCCACGATCAGTCTGACAGAAACATACATTTATTATGCAACCAAAGAAACAACAATAATAAAAAAACAACAAAAACCAAAATGATAAAAGATCCAACATGGATCCCAATTCACACCCATTGAATCTGGTCTTTTCCCATGAATAAAAATCCGTAATTTAATCAAAAGGGTTACAAAATAAATGAAAAAAAAGGAACCTTTTGAGGAAATTCAATATAGGAATCGTTGCACTGAAGAAATGAATGAAAAAGATATTGAATTAAATTGCAGACAATATTTATGAAAAAACAAGAATTGAAACTTATTTGAGGCAGAGAATTGGGTTTGTAAAGAAGGGTTTTGTTAGAAAACATAGATCATCACAAAAATTGAACCTTTATTTCTATTTAGGACTCACTCTTTCTCTCTCCAATGTCTGGAGAAAGCAGTGAGACACTACAACAAAATAACCAAAAATATTTATAGCTAACTATAACAACATTATTATTATTATTATTCAATAAAAAAAAGAAAAAAAAAGGTAATTTTATAAGCCTTGAAATTGGTGAACGGATGGAACGAGGAACGAGATTTCCAGACATGGAATTGGATGCTTCAGCTTCACCAATGGTGGCCAACAAAACTACTAATTTTTTTGAAAAAAAATAAAAAAGAAAATACCTTTGTTTTTCCGAGTATGTTGTAACGGAATTGTGGGAAATTGAAAGAGTGAATCGTAGAATTTTATACTAAAAAAAGTGAAGGGATATAATATTGTTAAAATCAAATTTTGTTTGAGCTTGCAAACATATAACAAAATATTTATAATGCAGATATTTTACCACAAAATGTGTAGATTAACTGGCGTGAGGTTGTTCTAGCTTAATTAGATATCTCGAGTTTCAGTCCTGTTACGCTATCGCTCTTGTGGTCCTGCTTAGCTTGAACGAGAATTAATTTAGGATGCCCAAAATACCTCTTGATTTAGAAAAAAAAAATAATACAGATATTTTAATACTACAATCCTTGACATACATTAAGACTCGTAATAAAAGGAGAATATATATATATATATATATATATGTGTGTTTGTATTTTATTATAAAGAAATAGTTCTTAATTTTCTTAGTCACAACAAACTATTTTTTATAAAAAATAATTTGTGATTTTAATTTAATCAAAATATTTCACAAAAGATACATGCAAATACATTTTTCATATTTCACAAAAAAAATAATATGAACTATAATTTTTTTAGTAAAATATATTTTTACGTAAAAATAAATAGACACATTTTTATAAATGAAATATAATTAAAAAAGAATATTTAATTTTTTTAATACAAAAGTATTAATTTTATTTTTTATTCACAAACATATTTTTTCACATGCATATAATATTGAACATAAATAAACTCATTTTGACAAATAAAAAAAATTCTATAATTTAGATTTAAAACAAAATTTGATACAAATAGACATATTTTTTTATAGGTTCAGCAAAAAAAGAAAGAGATCGAGGTACGCTTCAGTATGACAGAATATGGGATGATGTTGACAATTAAGAGCAAAAACATGATAAATAAAGATTGAACACATAAAACATTAACTAATCAAGATATATTTTGACACAAAACTGAAAATTAAACAACATATCAAGACAATTAAAATAAATAGAGATAAGTACTTTTACAAAAAAAAAGAGTCTAAATATATGGAAAACCTTGCACTGTTGGATTTTTTGTTTGTGTTTGTACATAAATCTACCTATATAAAATAGTTCTGACAGAAGAGTCTAAATTTTTAGGTAATTGTAGGAATTAAGAAACATTATGACAAAGGAGGATGCAATGAAAACATGCTTAATTGTTAATAATAACACAAAAATTTCTATAATTGTCAATAGAAAAAACGTGAGAAAATTTCATTATCTCTATAATGAAGGACATAACTGCAAATCCTTAAAAACATGCTTGATTAAAATTTAAACTGAAATTAACTTCCATAAATAAGATACTTTTTAATTTTTAAAAGTAGTTAAAGAATATATAAATATATAGTATTTATTGATAAAAAATAATTACTAATTTTAATAAATATTAAACTAAAAATGTCATTTTAGAGAAAAAATAAAAAAAATGTCATTTTAGATTTGTAAATGATGTTTGAAAAGGTGTTCTTTTATATAATTATTACTATTAATGAGTTAGACCGTTAGAGTTCTGTAAGTCAGGTTTTATTACTTTTCAAGTTAGGTTAGCGCTTGACATGCTAGGTTGTTTGCTTGAGCCTCACACGAGGCCTGATTCATTTTTATTCTATAGATTTTATATTTGAACCACGCTCATTATTTTAATCCACATATTGATTTAAAAAGTCTTACATTAAATGTTCATCTTGACATATTCAACCCTAGTCTTCTTGTTTTCCTTATTCTTCTTTGAACAACACACATTCAACTCTGCTCTTCCTGTTTTACCTCCACTTCTCTCAATATTCCTCCTTCAAATTTGCCACCAACGTTCACTTTTGTGCCTTTAAATATAGAGGTTGTGATCTCAAATTATACACCAACAAAAACCTTAAACATTTTCTCTTCTCTATTGGGTTTAGAAAATTTTCTCTTATTGTTTCTTGCTTCTCGTTTGAGACAAACTATTTTATCATGGGGGAAATAAACGCTTTAGGATAATGATTGTTTCATAACTCAGGTTCCATAATTCCTTTTCAGCTTTCCTTTATTTAACAATCTAAAGGATTTATCTCGTTGCTGTCATGGAACCTCATAAAACAACTGATGCTCTTTGTACTCCTACTGCTCCTACTATTGTTGTTACTGCTTCTATTGTTACAGTTGTTGTTCCAAAGCCTGTTCAACCTACTCCATCCACGTTCATTCCTTCAACCACTGCCTCCTTACCGATGTATGCCAAAGCTTTTTCAAATGGATCTAAAATTGAGTTTTTTTACGAGGAAAACTTCAAAAGGTGGAAGGATCATATCCACTCACTCCTTGACATGTATGGAGTTGCTTGGACTTTTACTACATTGAAATTGGACTCCAAAATAGAGGCTTGGGAATATGCTAACAAGGTATGTAGGCATACTGCAGTGCTACTTTATCTAATAATATGTTTGATGTCTATGTTAACTATAAAAAAGCACATGCAATGTGGGAATCCATGACCTTAAAGTACATCGTTGAAGATTTTGTCAAGCGAAAATTCGTGTGTGGAACTTACTATAGGTGGGAGATGGTTGAAGACAAAGACGTAGTGGTGTAGATTCATGAATACAAAAAACTCTTGAAGAACTTGAAGAACAATAATATCAATCTTCAAAATGAGTTCGTAAGTGAGTTGTTAATCAAAAAGTTACCTAAATTCTAGGACGAATACAAGTAGTCACTCAAAGACAAGGAGAAGAAGATGACATTATAGGAGTTGATCAAACACATCTTGATAAAGGACACAAATTGCAAGAAGGCTAAGGCTGTCAAAGCTAAGGCATTGTCTATCAAAGCAAACTTACTGCAACATAATTATGGGAACAAAAGGTATGATTAGAATTTAAATAAGTCTAGCATTACCTTGAAAGCAATTAACCCCAACTTTAAGAAAAAGGTTAAAACTTTCTTTGTATATGGCAAGCTAGGTCATCATGATCCACAGTGCAAGAACTAAAAATGAGAAGCCTCTTAAACCCATAGTCAATTTATTGAGGAAGATGATGGTGATTGTAGTTTTGATTTCTAAAATTAATGGTGGCCACTTTCAAGGATTGGATAGTTGACTCTGGAGCTACTAAACACATTTGTGCTAGTAAGAATGCTTTTGCCTCTTATATACCTATAGGAGATGATGATGAGATGGTCTATGTTGGTGATTCTCACACAACAAATCTATAAGAAACACTAACATATCCAATAAATAAACAATCAGAAGTTTTAGACCCAAATTTTCACTTTTTATTATCAAAAAGCATAACCTTAGCTAAGCACCCCCCACAATTTCAAGTATTTAAGGTTAGTAGAACAACCTTTCCACAATTCATAAGGTATTTTACCAATTCTCCTATATGAGATTCTATTTTGTAAATGACAAGCTGGCATAATAGCTCTTGCCATAAATTTTTTGGTGAAGATGAGTTAACTAATAGTGCATTCATTATTTCTTTAAAGTTCAATTTTTTTCTTTTACCTATACTATTTGATCGAGGAGAGTAAGAAGGATTAATATCATGTATTATTCCTTCCTTTTCACAATAGTTATTAAACAAAACATATTAATCACCTTTGTCAAACCTAACTCTTTTAATCTTTCTACTAAGTTGATTTTCAACTTCAGTTTTATACAATAAACCTTTATCAAATGCTTCATCTTTAATTATACCTAGCATATCTAGAAAAATCATCAATAAAAGTAATTTAATATTTATTACCACCTCTAGTAATTACTTGTTTTAAATCACCCACATCAATATGAATCAAATTTAACAAATTAGATTCGGTATTAACATAAGCAAAAGTTTCCTGGGTGGTTTAGTTTTAGCACAAATTTGACATTTACTCCAATTATCAGTTCTAATAGTAGTATCATTCAACAAGATTGCATTTTCTTTAAATAAGAAATATTCATATGTCCTAATCTAGCATGTCATACATTATAAGATTCAACCAAGTAAGCAAAAGATGATGTATCACTATTCTTGGTCATCACTATTTTATCAAACTCCAATGTCACTTTAACTCTCACTTTTCATGATAGTGCTACAAGACAAATTCACTCTAATATTAGGAACATATAATAAAACATCCAATGTTAATTTTTTTCCTGAAGTAAGCTTCAGTAAAACTTTCCTTTTTCCTAACACTCACTGAGTTCTTTGAAAATCTTTTTCTACTTTCTAAAATTTTTCTCGTACCTATTTGTGAAAATAATGATTCTTGTGAAACATTGAGAAAAAGTAAAAGACAAAAAAAAATATTTTGAAATGATTTTTGTACTTATCTTGAAAAAAAAGTCCTACTTTAATTGAAGCTTTTGCATCATCAAATGATCTATTTTGGAAATTACAATTACTTTTACAAAATAATATTTAGAAATTAGTTGATTTACCTCTAAGGCAAAAGCCAATTGGCTGTAAATGGATTATTGTTAAAAATACTAATCATGATGGTAATATTGTTTGTAAATGAGACATATTGCAAAATGTTTTACTCAAAACAAAAATATTGATTATTTTGATACTTTTGCCCCAGTAGCTCTCATTTCTTGAATTCGTATTTTACTTGCTCTAGCTTCTATTCATAAATTTGTTATTCACCATATGGATGTTAAAACTAATTTTTAAAATGGTGATTTAGAAGAAGAAATTTATACGATTTAGCTAGAGGGATGTATAGTTTCAGACCAAGAAACTAAATATCACGTGTTCAGACCAAGAAACTAAATATCACGTGGTCAAATCATACTTTATTACATTCTATTTTTCTTTCATTTCATTCACTCATGTTTCATATCACACTCAATGCGCCATACCAAGGTTACACACACATAACAATATAAGCAATTCATATATGAATATATTCCACATTCTTTTTGATTTTCCTTTACTCTTAACAAATTGCAGACTCAATGTAACATTCTGGATATTTTTCGTCGTAAAATGACGATAAATAAGTGTTTAAACATTAATATATAAAGTTATATGAAAGGTTGATCGAAGGTTGACACGAAACGATCGAAGAAATCAGAGAAATCTGAAATTAGGAAGTACACGCAGTGTATAAGGAAGTACGCGCAGTCGTGCCGACCATGCGTAGTTCACTTGCCACCACGCGTGGATCCCGGTCAGATGGAAAAAAATATAAGTTTCGATCGATAAATTGCAAAGGCTCACTTTTACATTTCAAACCAAAAACTTTGTAGAGGAAAAACATCAGGGCACAACTGAGAAGGTTGAAAATCATCAGAGGAAGTGATTTAAGATTGGTTTCTTGCAAAATTTGATAAGGTAATGTGATAGGAAGATTGATATATGGTTGATTTTAAGTTGATGGATTGGTTTTGCTGAGTTAGATGGATGAAAACTAATATGTTAAATTGCTAAAATTGATGATTATTAATGTTGAGAGGTTGGAAATGAGTTTAGAGATTGGTTAGGATGAGTTTATGCGGAAAAATTGATGGAAAAGGGGTATAAACCTAAGGTTTATGTTAGGTTTACAAGTGGTTGATGTGAACTGGAATTCTTATTGAATTCTTATGTATTGAATGGAATGATAGGTAAAATCAATGTATGAATGATTATTTTCGTACAGGAGGATCTGTACGACTGTTGGGAGGATTGTGATCCGGGGTTTAGATTGTTGATTTTAGCTTAATTTCGAGGTAAGTGTTCTTACGCTTACTAAATCGATTAATAATTTATTTGGAATTATGGTAACTATGCAAAGGAAGAGTAGTTAGCCTATAATGAAATGTTGAGTTGCTAGATGAATAATAGTGAATATGAGATGTGTCCTTTAGAGTTATGATAATGGAAATGGTTTGATCAATGTTTGATTTATGTTTGATCGAAATGGATTGTTTACCTGTGTGGTGTGATTGAATTGGATATTGACTGAATACCTGTGTAGTATTGTCTGATTTGCTCTGTGTGAGCTGAGATGAATGTTGTGTTGTGTGCTCTGCTGTGTGCTATGTTTTATGATAAGTTGTGTGCAGAACAAATGTCATTCAACTGTTGTGTGCGAATATGAATGATATTCCTATTGATTACATTCATACATTTGCATATCTGTGTGACACGAGCCTGTGTGGCAAGAAATATAATTCCTGTGTGGATAAAGGATTACTATGTTATCCTGGACTACTGTGTGCTATGGTCCATATATATATACGAGCTTTGCTCAGAGCTGTGTGCTCAGGCTATATGCCTTACCTCTGCTGTGTGCGATAGAGGAAAATTCCACTGCTGTGTACGATGGTAGACAAAACCCTGGGTATTTTGTGTGAAACTACATTAGCATTTCATTTCATACATTACATTCATATATGTATGATTGAGGATTGATATAATTGAACCTGTGTGGTTCGTATTTTGCTGTGTGCGATATTAATTGAAAGCTGTTGTGATCTGTGTGATCGTATTGAGGCTGTGTGCTAGATTATTGTAAATGATGTGTACTAGATTATTGTAAATGCTATGTGCTGAATTAAGATATAAACCTGTGTGGTTGATACGCTGTGTGCTAAGTGATATCTATGTGAAACTATTTTTCGGGCATTCGGGGATGCCTAGGGACAAGACAGATAGGCACGTCCTCTATGTTTTCCCCTGCACATCATTTACGCCAAAGCTAAGAATACTTACTGAGTATTGTTTATACTGACCCCGTTATTGTTTTAAATGATTGTGCAGATCGTAGGTAGCTGCCTGCCACTGGACCCTAGAGTTGATCAGTGCTTTTCGAGTTTACGTCAGAGGTCGAGCTCCGGTTTTCATTTTTGTTATTTTGGATTTGTACATATGTTGTACATTTGTTGTATATATAAACAGGTTTTCAGTTTGAATGTTTTCAAACTTATTTTGCTTCCGCTTGTGTTTGTTTTACAAATGAAAACAGATTTGGGCCGAGATTTATGAAATGAGCATGTATATATCTTTTAAATTCTCTCTCTCTTCTGTTTTTAGATTTGATTTCGTATCATTTCTATAAATTATAATGTTTATCAGGAAAATCGTAATTTAAAAATGAGGTTCACACTCAATGCATTTCAGAACCATCACGATTATTTCATTTCATTTTCTTGTATTACACATTCCCTTCATTTTTATCCTATTTATATAAACACATTTTATTACATAATTTCTTACTTACACACTTCAAATTCTATGAAATCATTCATAAGTTCCAATGTCTAAAGGATCACCTAATGTGTATGAATGTAGTCATACATGTTATGAAATTCACACCCATATGATGTATTTAATTCTCATTGAGCCTTTTGCTCCAAAAAAATTAGCAAACTCTTGATGCTTTCACTTCAGTTAGTGAACTCTTGCCACTTCCATTTCATTAGCGAACTCTTGCCGCTTCTATCTCAGTTAGTGAGCCCTTGCCTCTAACATTATATTAGCGAACCCTTGACGCTTTTATTTTGGTTAGTGAACTCTTGCCATTACCATTTCATTAGCGGACCCTTACCTCTTTTATCTTGGTGAGAGAACTCTTGCCACTACCATTTCATTAGCGAACCCTTGCCACTTTTGTCTCAGTTAGTGAACCTTTGACACTAATATATCACTAGCAATGTCGCGCCCAAATTTCGTAAACTCATTTTCGAATAATTAACACAATTTTGGCAACCATTTTTTTAAACCCAATAAGCAATAAAAGTAAAAGACATATAAATTCATTTCATTTTAAAAGTTTGACCAAGTTTGTTCATATACAAAATATGTAAAGTAAATGCGAAAGCATGGTCAATGAATTACAAATCATGATATGTAAATCATTTTCTATACTATCGTTTGTATAGATGTACAAAAGTTGGTAAGTAAAGAAAACCCTAAAATATGCTAAGGAGCCGACCTAACTGACCAAGTATCACCTTCGAGCACCATAAAAGAAAGTCCTGACCTCAATCTACTATCGCTATGCAAAATCACCACAAAGACACATGCACTTGAATAATTAATTACTCAGTAAGTACACCTACAACAATTACCAAGGTAGTTAATACACAAGTACTCCTTGGTAAAGTGCTTTAGGTGTTTTATGTACTAAGGATAAAGGAATCATCCTAATTATTATCTACTTCAATAAGCTTTAGTATGTTATCCAAGGTGAGGAATCATCATCCTTAATTTGTTCTTAACGTTCAAGTATTAAGTCAGTTATTCATTTCGCTTCTCATCTTTAAGTATCCAATTATTCACTGTTTTGTTGGCGGGAACGGTCTAGGAAATGGTTTATGTAAACAGTTCGCCAACCCATTCTCCTTTCCTAGCATTCCCTGGATGTGAAGCGATTTGAAAAATGGTTTACACCAAACCATTCCCGAACCCGTTTTGACCCTTCTGAGGTTCCTTGGGTGTGGAACGGTTTGGAGAATGGTTTACGTAAACCGTTCTAAAAATCATTCCCACCTCCCTGGGACTCCCTGTTAGTAAAACGGCTTAGAAAAAGGTTTGATTAGCCCGTTTTCCAACCCGTTTTGACCTACTGTGTCCAGAAAATAGCAAAACTTAACACATAACATTTCACCCAAATCAAACTCAAAACATAGTCATCTCATCGCAAGTCAAACCACCCTGAAACATCCTTAAAGGCATCATATTCAACCTTAATCGCACAACAAATCCTCAAGCATTTCGTTACTCAATCCACACAACAATTTACAATCCATAATTCAAGTTATTGCACAACTTCACCAATTTACTCAACATCAATCCAAATGCATATGTTCACGCTTACAATCCATTTCCATAAACATAACCACACAAATGCTAAATATGAATGTATGCACCCGTGAATGCCAATGTAAATTATACAAATGCATGCCCCGAGGTCTTTCTTTCATATGAGAGATCTCTCTCTCGTTTATTGGCAATTCTCCTTAATATTTGAGCTTTTGCTCTGGTGGCTGTACCCCTTAAATTCGAGCTTTCACTCTAGTGGCAATTCCCCTTAAATTTTTTTGAGCTTTTGCTCTAGTGGCAAAACCCCTCATAAATTAGAGCTTTCGGTCTTTTAGCAATTCCCCTTTTCATGAACATGCAACGATGCTCATGCTATGCCCATATGACATGAATAAATGAAATGCAAACATTTCCAATTTCATCATCACAATCACAACAATACAACTTATGACCATTCCACACTTTTCCACAAACCACCCACACAATAACACATTGACAACATACACATCGAGTCATTACCAATCATTACATCCAAGTCGATTCATACCATTTCATAACACAATGAGCATATTAAAATTTCACTTATCACAAACAACCAATCAATTAAAGTCACATCACATCAAGTCCATTCTTAAGAAACAACCTAAAATTTTCACATATCACATTCAACCGGATATACTTAACCATACAAATACAAGACATACTAAGATAAGTGTGTTTCAGTGAACTTACCTTTGAATTCGCAAATTTAGCTCGTAACTCAACTCTGATTCGAGTTTTGAAAGTTACCTCCTACACAAATCAAGTCACATTTCACACAAAAACACATATTCACACTAATTTTTACATCCCCATCCTTATTTATCAAAATCCCCAAATTTACCCAAACCTTAAAATCTCAAATCTCCCCTCAATCTCACAATATTATGCTAAATGTTTACACACTTAGGATCCTCCATAAAAACCCACATAACCCACACAAATCTCACTCTATTATTCATAAATTTCATCTAAGGTTAGAGGTTTACCATGCTCTAAATTGCCTCAAAACCCTAGGATCCGTCTAAATAGTTATTTCGACGTGGGATTATGAAGATCTAGGTGTGAGGGTAAGGATTTGTGTTTGGAAAAGGTCTAGAAGGGTGTTCTTAAGGTTTGAAAAAGAGGGTTTTGGGTGGGAGGTAAATAGGGTTAAAAAATGACTATTCTCTCTCTCTTTCCTCATAAATACGCGTCTGATTTTAAAAACTCATCAGGTTGAAATGGTTTGCAGAATGGTTTACCTAAACCGTTTGCTTAACTGTTTCACCTTTATTCAGCGTGAAATCAGCTTTTTGCTAGCAGTGGAAACCGTTTAGGAAATGGTTCCCCAGGTCGTTCGCCAGGCCGTTCTCTGCTATTGTTTCCATATTCCCTGCTAATTTTAAGCTATATTTTTCAGGGCGTTACAAGCGAACCTTTGTCGCTATTGTTAGATATCATTATGCCTAATGCGCCTTAGTCGCCTCTACGTTCCTACACGCCTTAATCGCCTCTAAATGCAATGTGTAATATGATGACATGAGAATGAAGGCATTTTCAACAATTTTCCACTATCATTTTCATTCAACAAGAAATACATAACCCAAATACAACAACCATATACAATAAATCTCACATCAAACATACAACTCACTTCATACACATAACAACTTACTGATACACATACACTATCCCATATGCACCAAATGCATATCTTCCATTATGTGAGACTCCTTAATTGATCAAGAATCAACTAAAGTTAAAACCATAATATTCAATACAACCATTTGATTATTCATCCACAATCAACATTCAATTCGTACAAATCACACCACCACATCATTTTTTATACCAATGTTGTATCATACTTGACCTAATTCGCAACCTTATTTTACACCCCACTTGAACTCAAACCACATACCAAAAATCATACATCACTCTCACAAGTCACATCATACTTACATCACACATTATTTATACGCACACATGATTAATCCAAATATAGTTAGCCATGCAAAAACAAGATATGGATAAGTAAGTGTTAAGCATACACTTACCTTGCAACCAAGTTAGGCGTGCCATTTTGACAACCCTTCCAACTCCTCCTCATCGCCGACTCTTGAAGCATTAACACTCATGTATGAACACACATACAAAACCAAGTAAAGGTTTTTCTTGTTAAATTTTATTCATAAAGATTATTCTTTTCCTTTATTTTTTTGGTAGTTTTTCACTCGTTCCTACAACCATCCTATCTTATAAACTTCATTTTCTCACTTAACACTCCTTACTTACACCATTCCCTTTCTCCATTTCCACTCCTGCCATTCAAAACTATCAACTTTGTGGTCTTTCCACCACGTCTCAACCTTACCTACATTTTCATAAATATCTTTTTCTCTCATTACCCTTCTTATCTCTCTCTCACACCCAAGGGTGTTAACTTTATTCTCTACCTAACCACAACACAAAACCCATTTTCATTTTCAACTCTCTTACTCATAATCTTTCTTAAGCATCATGCAAACATCTACAATGCTTCCCTTTTGCATTTACATCTATTCTTCTAGAAAAAACCATCAACACATTTAAAGATTTACCTTTTTAGAGGTCTATTTTCGTGCAATTAACTTCCTCCTTGGTAGGGGTGGGCATTCGGTTGGTTCAGTTTGAACCGAACCGAAATGCCAATAAACTGAATAAATCGAAGTCTTTATACAAACTGAACAAACCAAACTGAATTTTTGGAAGTGGTCAGTTTGTTCGGTTCATTCGATTTGTTCGATTTAACCGAAATAATTTCTTTACATTTATTTTTTGAATTTTTTTACTTTAAAGTATTTAGTTGTCTTTTTTTATTTAATTACAACTTACCTATTTTATTTCAAGCCTAGATTAATATTGAACTTAAATTTAAATAAAAATTCCAATTAATAATTCAAATAAATAAATTAACATATTTAAAATATATAATTTTTTAATTTTTTTTAAAAATTTCGGTTTATTCTGTTTTTTTAGTTTATTCAATTTTCGAAAATGAAAACCGAAACCAAACTGAATAAACCAAACAAACCGACTAATAAAACTGAATAAACCAATTAAACTGAATAACCCGAACCAAAAAAATCAAATTCACTTTGGTTCGGTTCGGTTATGCCCACCTTACTCCTTGGTGTGGGTATTGGAGTACCTAGGTGATATAAATGTGGTTGAAGGTGTTTGGGGTCATTTTGGGTGTGTGGGAATGTTGTTTGGAGTTATGGAATGTGTTTGTGT